>VUQH01086150.1:0-19460 GCA_015106775.1 Etroplus canarensis | reverse complement strand
ATCCTCACCTGTGTGTGTGTGTGTGTGTGAACATTCTTCTGGCTGTCTTATTGCGTATTCATAGCCATGAAAAAATGAAATCATCACATTCATTTCAGTTACACCATTCAAATCATGAAATCCCTTTGCCACCGATCACTGTCTTCCTCAGCAGATGCTGCTGTACCATCTTGTCACATAAATTAATGAATGTCTATCTGGTGTTGATGATGTTCCTCTCAGCAGATGCAGTTTGACTTGTTAGGCCAAAATAAATAATAGAAGCTGACAAACTTCAGCTTGCATCAAGAGCAGACCCTCAAGCATAAAAACTGCGGCACACTTCAGCTAGATTTTCCATCAGCGAGTGGTATGAAATATGTAATAATTATGCTATTAAACATTGCTATATTCAATAATGAGATGGGAAAAATTCTGAGCATGCAAGCCTCCAAAGTAAAGTAATGATATCGCCTGGGACAGGCACACGCTAAATACTGTGAGCCGTCTAGAGACTGAGAACCTTGAACAAAGCATGTGTGAATGTGCATGTGTTTGTTTGTGTGAGAGAGAGAGTATATTCTGGAATGTGACAAAAAAGCCACATCCTTTCTATGCATGTGAATACTTATGCATGTAGGCTTTGCTTTCATTTAGGGCAATTAAAAGCTAATATGTGGCAGAATCAGCTCTCTGCTCTCTCCACAATTAGTAGTCATCTATAAAAAGGCACACACACTACAATTTTTTTAGGCTGTTGCTTAATTATGATAGATTTTCTTCTTATTCTCCTTCGTTTACCCCTCACTTTTCCCCCCTTTTCTTTCTATAATGAAAACATAACTAGCTGAGTCATTTTTAATCGGGCATGTTATTATGGATTTTGATCAAAAGGAGGCTATTTAGCTTACTACAGCAGCGTGATTTAAGACTGTTTTCTTTTTCTTCTTCATCATTATCGGTTTAACTTATTAGGGCTCATTGGCTTTCACGTGGCAATGCAGAGAGACAAATGGTGTAAAATGGAGGATTTTTTTTTCCTCTGACATGGCTGCACAAAGTCAATGGGGTATGTTATCTGCAAATTAAATGTGGTGGTCATTGAGCTATAAAGTTTAGGTTGTGCACTCTTATGTTCAAAGTAATGTATTAACTATAAAGTGCAGGGTAAGGCATTTCTTATATAAACAGAAACATTTAAGCTTAAAAAAAATACTGTTGAAAAAGTGCAAAGCTGCAAAAAACATGACTTTCAAAAATACATAGCTGCATTCAAATTTTATACCTGCCACATTTGTCAGGACTTTCTTGTACTATGCCTTCTATTCTAATGTTCGTTATAACCAAGATGATTCATACAAAGTAAGGCCCTTCTCAAGTGGTTCTTTGTAGGCTGAAGGTGAGTTACACAATAAACACAAACTGAAACACCACTTTAACTCTCCTTGGTAGTACTTTATTTGTATTTTAAAATCCTTTAGTAGTACTACAGAAAATCCCAGGCCAAATGTTTCTTTATTTCTGACTGTGGTCATTATTGCATGTTTAGTTTATCGCTGCTGTAGGTGCTGTGGTTCCATTGAGTTTAAAATGGGTCATTATGAAGATTGCATACACGCACACATAAACACAGTCAAAAAACAAAGGACAGCACAATAGATGAGTATCACACATCAAAGCCAGCTCAGACGCTGATCTGAAGAAAGCAGGAAAGAGAGCGATGATAGAGTGGCGTGCTTTCTCTGAATATGTATATTGGTTGTGAGGAAACTCATCATAGTGGCAGCCAGTTACTCACAAGCACCCACATACACACTGGCACAAGCACACTAATGCTTGACAATTTCCAGGTGAGCTCCCATTTAGATTGATGGTGTAGACAGAGCAGCATATGTTTTGTCATCTTTCTCTCTGCACTCTCTCTATTTCACTCTCTTATTGTCACTGTTTTAGTGCGGTCTATTTGGATCAATCATCAATCTCTCCCTCTGCTCTTCTTCAGTTCCTTTTCCCCTCCCATTCACTCGTCTTACCTCCCACTACACACCCTGCTCCTTTTCGATATATTACAGCCAATCTCTATTCTGCATGAATCCACTTAGCGCAATGGGGACTAAACAAATGTGTGTGTCAAACCCAGATGTCGTGATCTCAATGCTATGTAGAGGTGTAAATGGAGGGGTGACAGAGACTCATGTAAAGAGGAGAGGATGAAGATTTGGTGGTTCATAAAAACAGTGCTATCCTTCTCTGTGTAGTGTTAGGCAACAGGAAGACTGAGAAAATACAACTAATGCAGGGCACAGATGGAACACATCTTTACATATACAGAAATATTCTGATTTGTGCTCTGAAAAGCTTAGCACAACCAAAACAGAAGACCAGCTTTTAGTGAAGTGGGTTTCTACCTTGCACAGAAAAGTTGAACAAGCAGCACATTTAGAAGAGCAGCAGGAGTGCTCCATCTGTGGGTCTACACAGGTGGCATTCAGGAAGAGTTGACTGTTGGTGATCCTGTAGTAGACACACATTTTATTGTAAATTTATTTTTTTTTTAAAAATGGCATTTTGAGTCTCAGTCCATTGCATAAATCAAACATGTCAAAAACTGCCTAGAGTAAATTGCACTTTTGTGGAAGTAAAGTGAAAGTACCCTGATGCTATCGTTCTGGTCTCACGCCCTGGTGCATAAGTGTTATAAATTGACCAATTGTAACTTTGTAATTTCTGCAAAAGTATGGCCTAGGTGGGCACTGCTATTTTACTGTAGGGCTGAATAATCCAAGTCCTTACAGGTGAAAGCACAGAGGTTAATAATCAGTACTAATTTAATAATTTCACAGTGTGAAGGAGAGATTCAGCAGGTCTTTCCTCCTGTTGCTGTCAGACTCTATAATGATCACTACTAACACTGTACACCTGCCACCCATCTGCTATAATTCATGTATAAGTAAACCATATCAGTACAATATACTGATAGTCACTTAATAGTCACTCGATGATCGATTTTGTTATCGTGTCATCAGCCCTGCGACCATATGTTTTAGACACTTGGGTGAAGAGAGGCGCAGAGCTGTCAAATGACCACTACCTGGTGGCGAGTTGGATCCGATGGCAGAGGAGGACGCCATTCCGACCTGGCAGGCCCAAACGTATATGTGTGCTGGGAACGTCTGGCAGAGGACTCTGTCAGAGAGGTCTTTAACTCCCACCTCCGGAGAAACTTCAGCTGCATTCCGAGGGAGACTGAAGACATGGAGTCTGAATGGGCCATGTTCTCCACCTCCATTCTGAAGCAGCTGCTCAGAGCTGTGGCCATAAGGTTGTGGCCATAAGGGTGCTTCTCACGGTGGCAACCTCCGAACCAAATGGTGGACACCAGAGGTGAGGGGGGCCATCAAGCTGAAGAAGGAGTCCTACTGAGCTTGGTTAGCTTGTGGGACCCCCGAACCAGCTGAGTTGTACTAGCAGGCCAAGAGGAGTGCGGCTCGGGTAGTTGAAAAGGCAAAAACTCAGGTGTGGAAGGAGTTCATTGAGGCCATGGGGCAAGTTCCAGTTGGCCTCGAAGAGATTCTGGCGAACCGTCCGTCAACTCAGGAGGAGAAAGCGTTTCGTTGTTTACACTGTGTATGGTGCAGATGGTGGGCTGCTGACCTCGACTGAAGCTATTGTAAGGCGGTGGAAGGAATACTTTGAGGATCTTCTCAATCCCACTGACACATCTTCTATAAAAGAAGCAGAGCATGAGGATGAGGGGGATGACTCTACCTTCCTACCCTCACCTATGGCCATGAACTTTGGGTAATGACCAAAAGAATGAGATCGTGGATAAAAGCAGCAGAAATGAGCTTTCTCCGCAGGGTTGCCGGGCTCACCCTTAGTGACAGGGTGAGGAACTCAGTCATCCGGGAGAGGCTCAGAGTAGAGCCACTGCTCCTCCACATCGAAAGGAGCCAGTTGAGGTGGTTCAAGCATCTGATCAGGATGCCTCTCACTTGAGGTGTTTCGGGCACGTCCCTCTGGGAGGAAACCCCAGGGAAGACCCAGGATGTGCTAGAGAGACTATGACTCCCAGCTGGCCTAGGAATGTCTTGGTGGCCCCCCCGAAGAGCTGGAGGAGGTGGCTGGGGAGAGGAAAGTCTGGGCTTCTCTACTAAAACTGCTGCATCCGCAACCTGGACCCCCGGAAAAGTGGTAGAAGACGAGTACAATGAGTAGTTACTTTACCTGGTATTTATTTATTTTATTTTGACATCAATGTCCATGTCCATATACTGTCCATACACTGTACATACCTTGAATATATACAGTATTTATATCATGATAAAATATTGTTTAGTTTTGTAGCTTTATAGTTCTTATTCCACTTTGCTGCACTTACACTTTGTTGTTGCAACAATGCAATTTGCCCATTGTCGGACAAATAAAGGTTTTCTTATTCTTTTTCTTAATGCTATTCTTATTGCTAATTCTTTAATATCAGAGGTGTGATCAAAAGGTTCTTTGAACTAGCCAAAAATTAACAAAAACAATTTAATGATCTCCCATTCAAGAATATCTGTTTTATTCATTTATGTATTTGTTTGTTTATTTTCTGTTGTGTGGACTGGATGCCCTGCAGTCTGTCAGCTGTTGACAATACTTCAGCTTTATTTTCAGAACATGGCCAAAGTTGCAATCTGGTGAGTGGCCCAGGTGATGAGCAAAGATTGTTATTCTGTCACCCAAGAATTACAGTTTTCCATGTGATTTTTGTTTGCATTCTTTGCCTGGTACCACATTTCATTCTGTATAACATAATGTTCTCCCTCAGACACCTCAGGGCATTACAGTAGAGCTCCGCATTAATGCTCTCACATGGGGGCATGAATTCAATTGCAGTAAGATAAGATAAAATGAGATAAGAAATACTTTATTAATCCTGTATTGTGAAATATTTTTGTTACAGCATTAGAATAATAAAAAACATTATAAAGTGTCATTGCTTGTGGTGTGGATGACATTCTGTATCTGTCCTTGTGACAGCACAGCTGAATCAGTCTGTTAGAAAGTGCCCTAATGCCTGTTCAAAAAGTGGTGCAGAGGGTGGTCCAAATTAACTGTGATGGAAAACACTTTGTTCTTTCACCTCTTCTCCACCACAGCTTCAAAAGTGTTTAATTTGTAACCAATAAAAGAGCCAGCCTTCCTGATCAGTTTAGTCAGTCTGTTGGTGTTGCCAGCTCTGATGTTGCTCCCCCAGCAGACCACAGCAAAGTACACCGCACTCACTGTGACAGACTGATAGAAACTTTCCAACATTTTTCTGCAGACACTGAATGATCTCAGCTTCCTTAGGAAATAGAGCTTGCTGTTTTCCTTCATGCATGTGTTGGTCTTCCAGTTCAGACTGTTGCCAGTTTGGATGCCCAGGTCCTTCTACTGCATCACATCAACATCCTGTCCCAGGATTGGTTGTTCTCTTCTCCCCGAAGTCAGTCTCCATTTCTCTGGTCTTATTCAAATTAAGAAGAAGATGACTTCCACAAATGTTGGAAAAATGTTTTCCAGGTCTTGCCCTTCACCTAATATTGTGCTTTAGACTTTAAAAATGTGCTTATTTTAGACCTAGCTCCCATCACTAACAACGATCCTTCACATGATGCTCAGGTCACTTTGAAACAGAATCTGATGTTCTGACACCCTATCTGAGCAAGTTTGAGGTGGCTAGTGAAATCACAGCAGGCTTGTTGTAACTAGTCATAATGGGATTTAATCAAAAAAAGAGCAGATGCACTGGAATCCATTTGGACATGCCTGAGAAGATCTTGAAGGGGAAATCAGTTAAATTTAAATCAAATTAAGCTTTTAGTTTTCATGGGCTGATTTGATGGGTTGAATGTCAGAACTCTCACACCTCTAACTCATCTATAAAAATTATAATCACATGAAGACATTCACCCATTCAGACAACAATCATAACCGATCATCAGAAGTAATAGTATGTTTATCATTACTCACCAGCACAACATTTCAAAGTGTTATTAGCTCATTTTCTAATGTGAGGGTTTGCTTTTACTTACTCCCTGTTTTCTGTGTTATTTTTGAAAAATGTAAATATTCTCTCAGACATAGACTGTATATAAAATACCCTTACATCACCCACTGGTTTGTGGACTGCTTCTGAAGCCTCGAGCTTTGCATTTTGGCAATCTTTCTTGTTTGGATAAGCAGCCAGCACTCTTTTCATCTAAGGCTAATACTGAACAGATACTTGTTAGCAAGGTGTATTTTAAATTCTTTATGGTTAAAAATTGGAGCAAATAAAAAAGAGGTGACAGGCTTAAGACATGTTGAACTTACCAAAGAAACTGAAAAGCCAATTTCTTTCATGTTTTTTAGTACAAGAAGCTGGATTAAAGCCTACCATCTGCACAAATATCATTCAGGCATATTTAAACTTGTCCCTTAACAAATCAAACCCTTGTATGGTGCTCATATTTATGTTACTTGCCAAATATCCACAGGTCTTATGGAGGGACTATAATATTTGATTTTTAAATCAATACAGCTATAATGATTTATGTAAGCTTTTTACTTTATCTTAATACCAAGCAATACAGACCAAATATATCAATTTGGTATTTGGTATTTACCTCGGTTAGAGCACACTCATGAATAATTTTTCCATTTGCTTTTTTTGTTTTGGAGGGGGGTCATAAAATGTAATTAAAAAAACAAAAATCAATCATAAACAAAATATGGGTACTAAAAACATGTTTATCGTAAAGAATTATAAATTAAGTGAGCTTCCCCATTACTATCTTTGTTTATTTTCTTTGAATGAAATCATAAATTGGACAGGTTTGTGTCAGGTAACATGAGCCCCTATTCCTACTACTCTATGCAAAATATGATTTACAGAGTTTTGTTGTTTGTTGTGTATTTCTTGCACTTGAGGTATGTATTAATGTGAATATTTTATGTATTTCTCTCCATCTTGGGTCTGCACACATTGCAGCTCTTCTTAATGTTGCTGCTGGACCTAGAACATTCCTTAGAATATCTATTGATCAGGATTTTTTTTGAGCTGGCATCTAGGAGGAAGAGTTCAAAATCATACTTGATGTTATACCCATAAGTAACCGCGATTTGTGTTGTGTTGTCCATATTTCTCCCATTGCTGGCTGCTATTGGGCTTGTTTTGGAGCTGTCTGATGGTCAGTCTGATCCTCTTCTTTAAAATTACTCTTAAACTCTGAATTGGCAGTGCATGTACCTATAAAGTACTCACTGCAGAGTCTGGATTTGAATCTGCTCCAGACCATTTCCCGTTCCCCTTCACTCTCTTCCTACCTTCCAGTCTACACTGTGTTATCTAATAAAGGCAAAAGACCTCATGTTCTGAAAAGTCATCATCTTCAAAAACTTCTCTCTCTTCTAAAATCATTGAGGTTCTCTGAGCAGAGAATCTTTTTGTCATCTTAAGTGAGAAGGAGTCACACAAACAAAGCTGTTTGCTTGTTGTGTCCTACTCCGATTTGAAGCTGGGATAGAGTAGGATGAAATATAGAATGGTTCTCTCAAGAGAGACAGTAAAATGTCTAAGAATGTTGGAGCAGACAGGTGTAGGTGCTCATAAGGTATCAACGTTGGAATCTTAGACAACACATACACGCACAGGCACACATATACAAATACAGATTCATGTGCGTGTGCGTGCACACACATACACACACACTAAAAGCAGTCCAAATAGGAGGAGGAAAGAGTGAAGGGACACAGCACCTCCACACATTTAATTACCCATGGGTCCAGTGGACCCAAACACCACATGTGTAATACGAATGTGTAGGGTTAGGACTAGGGTTGGGGGTAGTAGTAGGGTTAGTGTCAGGGGGTGTACAGTGTGAGGTCACTGGGAATGTGTTTTTTAAAGAAAATAAGCCAAAGCCGAGGAGTCTAAGGTAGAAATGATAGTAAATCACATCATTTTTCTTTTGGTAAACATTAGAAATGGGTCCCACAGATCCAAACATGACACAAGGGTTAATTAATGGGCTGGTGTCAGCAGTATTTACATACACTTACAGCCAAGTACCTGAACCAGTAACTGTTAATAAATATGTACACATGGAAAGCAACAATCTTTCAGATCTGTCAGAGGAGTATAGGGTTGGTACTCATGCAGTCATATCGTCATCTTGCATGGCCAAATAACAACTCTGACAAAGCCTGTATTATCTTGAAAAACGTGTCAGCTGCCACTACAGTGCTACACTGTAAATGGTTGTTTTTGTTTTACAACTCATCCATGCTTCTGCCAACTATGCTAAGGCACTTTCTCCATCTTTTCATTCCTTCATTCAGCTTTAGTGTGAGGCGACTGGGCCAAAGGATGAGTCTACTGTGGTAAGGAGAAGAACAGGGAAGGGGAAGAAGAATGGAGAGAAATGAAGGGGATGTCTAGTTCTGAGCTAGACAACTTCCAGTGAAAAATAAGTTCAGCCAGTCAGAGTGGGTTTTCTGTTGACCTCTGCCCCTTATAGAGCCACTCACACTTAATGTGCTCTGTGTGTGTATTATTGTGTGTTTTAAAAAGAGGCAGGAGAAAACAGAAACTGGAATGTGTAAATGTGTATTTGTGTTTGATGCTCTTCAGTACCCATGAACAGTGTGGGGGGAAAAGTATTTCTATCAGGACCTACTAAAAGAAAAGATAGCTGCCGACAGAAAGTATGTGTGGAGGTGGGATGGAAAATAAGACAAAACATGGACACTAGACCAGAGCTGGGTATGAGAATACACAAGAAGTATTGACAAATTGAAGGAAGGAGGAAAATACCAAGAGGACAAAAAAAAGGGGGAAATATAGAGATAATTTAAAGAGGTAAAAACTCTTGGGATCACCAAGCATTTATCACTCTCACTTTCTTTGCTTGCCTCTCCCCTTTCTTCATAAACACTTGACAAATTCACACACATATACACCACTCCCCCTTCATTCTTGCTGCTGCATTTTTTTTTTTTATCTCTGGCCTTATTCCACAGCTTATGAATTTTAATAGGCCTCAATCAGAACACCTCAGCAGTGTTTTTCTATCTCCCAAAGTAATGGACTTGAACCACCTGAGAGTTCTGAGACAGCTCTGTATTGGTAGAGCTAAGGAAGTCAGAATGAAATAGGGAGGAGTGCAGGGATGAATGATAAGGATGGACGGGATGTGGATGAATAAGAGAGCAATGCTGGAAAAAAGAACATGTCTGTGGAGGGATCTTTGATTGTGGGTAGGGTGTAAGAAAGAGACAAATTAAGAGAGGGAGTGAAGGACAGACAGAGTGGCCTTGGCTTCAAAATAGGTTCCTACTGGATGTAAATGCATATGTTGATGTGCATGTAATCTCATACACATAGAAAAGGGCATACATAAACACACACTCACACACCCTAAATGAGAGTCTGATAGTTTCTGGGTTTCCTTGCGTCTGATCTAGTCCCCCTTAATTACAATCTGCACTGACAAATGGGCCTGCCTGCAAATGCAGATGCAGTCACACTGACACACACACACACACACACACACACACACACACACACACAGTGGAAGTGAAAGAGAGAGATACACTGTTTTTGCTGATTTAATTTCAGTGTTCTCTTTGGACTAAGACCCTTTATTTCGACGCAAAAATGCACACACCTACATCATTCACACAAATATACACACTTATTTCCCCAGCAGATCTAAAACAAATCGTTCTGCATACATTCTGTTGGATATTGTCCCCTATTGTACCATCCTCGCCATGATGTGTAGCCATTTGTTGAAATCAATGGAGCTCAGAAATTGGTATTATTCTTTCAATGGTTCATTCTCTCTCTCACTCTCACTCTACCTCTCGTTCTCTGTGTGCCTTTCTTTCCTTACGCTTGAATGAGAAAAAAGTGATTACCTGAGAAAGAAAGTGGTTAGTACTTTAGTGAAAGGTGGCAGCTGTGTGTCTGCTGTCCCTGTGAAAAGCCTGTGTATAGCTGTTGCACCTCAACACATCTTCTGACTGCCTTATCTCTTTCCCTCTTGTTTCTGCTTGCACATTACTACACACGCATGCACACACATTACAGCACAATGAGCCAATGACACAATGAGGTACCCTGCGAGTGCTCACAGGAAAGACAAATCTACACACTACATGTGCCAAAGTTGATAGCCTGAAAACAATGCGTCATCACCGCTCTTGCCATAATCACAGCACTTTTAAAGATCTCGGGCTGAAAGACAGGAGAGTAGCACAATGCATAAACACAGTCATAAGCCAGCTCTATTCACAGCCCATGTAGTTCTACCAACTGTTAAACCCATTCCCATCTCGACACAGCAACAATAGAGCGCAAGAGAGAGAATAAGGGACTCTATTGATATCGAGCACTGCTGAATGGTCGGCTGACTAGCATTCACTGTCACAGCGGATGGATGGTTTAATTGTAGACTGGTGAGTGAGCGAGAGAGCATATTTTGTGTGTTTTTGTGTGTTTCTGTTTCCGTCTGTGTGTGAATGAGAGGACTCGGGGAGGTGACAGCCGTTATCTCAGGCCTACAGACAGACACTTAGCCCTCCGCCAACCCTCAACCACTTGTCCCTATGGCATGCTCAGAAATGTCACGAGCTGGCACTCAGTATAGTGTGTGTATGTGTGTGTGTGTGTTGGGGGGGGGTCATCTAAATTTGTATATTTGTGCATGAGATCAGACTAGACTGTGTGAGGCTGCTTCCACTGTGTGCATGCAAAACGAGGATGATCCAATATATTTGTAAAAAAAAACTATGTCAAATATACAGCTGCTACTTTTGGCTAGTTTATTTTCCCAAGTTTAATATTCTTTATTTTTTCAAAAATATTGAAACAAACCAAAAAATGGATACACATATTCCAATAAATTACTGACGGTAAAAGGTCTGAGAAGTGGGGAATGTCATAAGTTCCAGAAATGCTTTCCCCATTCTGCTGCCCCATTTCCAATTTCTCAAAACACTGTGATATCAGCCATTGGTTGGTAGAATACCATTTTAAATCCTCAGGCTTTGCATTTGGCTGTTGAGTTTTTGGAGCCAAAAGTGACATAAGAGGGGGGATGTGTTAAGGAAATGCTTTGGGTAGCAGCTTGTCAATCACATGTACCCACACTCTAAAACCTTCTCAGCTTTAGTGCCTATAGTACTTTAAATTGGATGATAATTTAGAAGGAAAACGTCATGGTGTACCGAAGAAGGCTTAAAACAAGAAAACGAGACTATAAACTCAGTAAGAAAATCTTTACGACAGTAACAAATCAAGTGATTGATAAAGTACTCTCTCAAAGACTTCTATAAGGTCAGATACTGTATAATGAGTCAGTTAACTGTTGATCAGTAGAAACAAGGTTGGTCAAATGCCTTCATTGCCCATCTTTTTTAAAGGATGCATGGACTGTCATTTTGGCACACGTGCTACTTATGGGTTTCTATCACTGTTAATATAGAGAGGACTGAGAGAGAGAGATAAATCCAGGGATACTGCTAAATTATATATTTAACCAAAATTTAAGGTTAACCAATTTGATCCAGAATTTTAATGTCCATGACTGGATTTTTTGGATTTGCCCTCTGAAATGCACCTAGGAAGTTGTAGTTAACTTCTCCCCAAAATACTTAATGTACATAAGCCTGTATTTTTATTTATTTATTTTTTTTACTTTTCATGCAGAACCATGTATATTTTAATGCTTCATCATTTGATGCAGCGTTAACATATATAAGCATTAAAACATGTGCTGAGTAGCATTGTGCCTAAAACAACTTCACACTTGAACTATGTGCCATGTAACACTTTTATGAAAAAACACATGAATTAATTTTCAAAAATAGATCGACTCCATGAAATGAAGTGGTGAAGATTTGTATTTATGTGTGTATTTCTGGAAAATGCATTCCATCTCCATCAGACTGTCTGTACAATATGATTATAAATGGTTTGGCTCAGAGTACTTAATTGAATCTTATTTCATTAATCAGGGAATTATAATAGGAAAGCTGCAGTCTTACTGTATTTCTATTGTCAGATCTAAGTGAATAAAAAAAAAAAAAAACTATAGCCATAATGTATTAAGCAAGTTTTTTAAAAGATTTTTATCAATTCTGGTAGCTAATATGACTATCAGTTTAATTTTTCCTCTGAGCTGAATTAAGCATTCTACAGGAATCCAACAAGGTAGTACCAGATGGAGGCAGATGATCTACTGGTGCGACCCCTAAAGGGAGCAGCTTAAAAAGAACAATAAACAAGTCAGAAAGATAACAGAAACTTAAGGAGTCACTGAAACAACAATTTGGAACATCCGTAAATAGAAGGAATGCACGGGCCAGCTTAACAACACCAAAAGGCCTAAAAGACCATGAAGGAAAAACGAAACTGGATGTTCGCAGAATGCTTTCCGTGGATATGAAAAAATTCCTTTCATCAATTAGTCAAGTCAAGAAGACTCTTGAGGAGGTAGGTGTTTCTTTGTCAAAGTCTACAATTGAGAGTTGCCTACAGTTGACTATATTAATGCAGAGGGTTTACAACAAGATCAAGAACGTGCAGCCCAGGTTAGGTTTTGCCAAGAAACATCTAGAAGAGCATTTCCAGTCCTGGAAAAATGTTTCAACAGATAAAACCAGTATAGAGAAGATAAAGGAACTGCTCAAGATCAAAGCATATCATATCATCTGTCAAACATGGTGAAGGCAATGTTATGGCATGGGCATTTATGGCTGCCAGTGGAACAGGGTCACTAGTGTTTACTGACAATGTGACTGCTAACAGAAGCAGCTAGATTAATTCTTGTGCACATGGCTATACTCTCTTCTCAGACTCAGTCAAATGATGCAAAACTGATTGAACAGAGCTTCACAGTGCAAGAGAATAGTGACCCAAAGCATGCTACAAAAACAATTCAAGAGTTCCTCAAGACAAAGAAATGGAATATTCTTCGATGACCAAATCAATCACCTGATCAATAAAGTAGAGCAGATTTTTACTTACTCAGGACAGAATTGAAGGCAGAGAGACCCACAAACAAGCAGCAACCAAAGGCAGCCGCAGTAAAGACCTGACAGAGCATCTCAAGGGAGAAAATGTAACATTTGGTGATTTTCACCCAAATATTAAAACCAAACATATTTAAAATTGTTATTTTATCCAATTACTTTTGAGCATTAGAATATGTATGCATAAAAATGGCAGTAATTAACAAAAAGTTAATGCAAGATTTTAAGAAACTCCTTGACTTAATGCTGAAAGTCTGCCCTTCAATCACATCTTCGGGATTGTATTGAAATTCTACTGTGATGGTTTACAGAGGTAAAATTACTCAAATATGTCATTGTCCAAAAAAAAATGGATATAAATGTCTGTTGTTGTAAGGTGGTTGTACAAATATTTTTACTGAATAAAAGCAGCTGTTGTTCACTGTCTAAACTGTTGTGACTCTCTAGTGATAGCGTGTTGCTAGACAGCTGACAGATAAATGCTGGCCAGCTTTTCAGCCACAGTAGCTTCATGGCCAACTAGATTCATAAGCAATTACGATTTAACTGAGCTTCCAGCATTGCCATTTCACACCAGCAAATTTCACTGTGAAACTCCTAGTCCATTCAGCTTGACAAATCTCTCAAGTGCCTCCAGATTTGATGGTCTTCTGGCATGAACCTTGGTCTCCAGTTCACGCCACGCATTTTCAGTGGAATTCAGGTCACTGCTTTGTGCTGGCCAGTAAATAATGTTCACTTTGAACTTCTTCTGGAAGTAGTTCTTCACCAGGGGTGACATATGTTTTGGGTCATTATCGTGTTGGCAGACAAAGCAATGACCTAGAACAGTTTTGCTGCTGACCACTTGATGTTTTTTTGTTTAGAATCTTCATATTTCCTTCTTGCTTCATGATTCCTTCCACTTCTTGATGAGATTCTCAGTTCCAGATGCACTGAAACATCCCCACAGCTTAATTCTCCCACGGTCATGGGGATGGTGTTCTTTGGGTTATATGCCTCTCCCTTCTTTCTCCAAACACAGCAATGTCTCTGTGGCCAAAGATCTCTAGTTTTGTCTTATCTGACCAAAGGACACACTTCCAGTATACATAATCTTTCCCCAGGTTGTCCTTAGCATATTTCAGTCTGGCTTCAAGGTGTCTCTTCAGCAGAAGTGGAATTTTTCTTGCTCTGTAACCTTCCAGTCCACTCTTGTGCAGGGTTCTAGTGATTGCTTTCTTTTAGACTACAATGCCAGACTTGGCTAAGTCATTCACTAGTGTCTAAGCAGGCATTCTGGGGTCTTTAGACACATCTTTGCAGAGTCTTTGAAATATTTTGCTTCCTACCTCTGCCAGGCTTGTTCTGTAATTTGTGGTTCTCTTTGAAATTTCTTGATAGTACTTCTCAGTTAAGTAATTTCACCACCTGGAGATTAATGTAGTATTCTGATTGTGATCCTGACTTTATTTCTTAATAACTGGAAATCCTGTGATAACTTCGTATATCCTTTCCCTGCTTTGTGAGCATCAATATTTTTTTTTTCCTTAAGTCTAAATTTAGACTTAGATTTCTTTTGTTTTCGGCATGATGCTTTCTCAAGTGACAGCTTAAACCCTCACTGAAGTTTGTAAACTGTTTGTACATTGGAAGATAACCTTCAGTTTTAACTTGATTTTGCAAGCTTTGTGCATTACAAAGTTGAAGCTCATCATTGTGCAACTGTGCTTTGAGCTATGGCTCAACAAAAAGGTCAGTTCTAGGTAGTTTTTGTTTTTTGTTTTTTTATGAAATAATTTAGCTTCAGTGTGGAAAGTAAAATGATGTAAGCATCCAAAATGAAACTACGATGTTTAGAATGCCACGTTGATAACTCCTTGCCCTTTCTATTTTTTTAGCACTTGGGAACATTTCTAAGAACTTCAGTCTAATAACTTTGTCCTCAACTATAAGTCTACACTTGTTTTGTATTGTTTCTATTGGATGTCACCACGAGAGTGAAATATGGCAAACCACTTACAGTGAACAGTTTGAGGCAAGTGTTTTATCATTACCCTGCAGATGAGAAGCCCTGTATATTAACAGCTCTAAAAGCCAAGCCCCCCTCCCTATCATGCTCATTAACATATTTCAGAAAACAATAGTACCAGTGATATGTGGTATATGAATAATAAGACAAAGAAAATGTTTATAAAGGTTTAATAGTCTTGCATTATTGTGTACAACTCACATAATGGGGTTTGCAGGACAACGGATGATAGAGCTGTCACTCCAGTGTATGTCTAAACTACCACCCACATCTGTCTGCAGTTTTTGCCTTGTGGCCATCTGTTTTATAATACAACCATGCAGAACCACAGGAAGAAGGAACAGATTTAAAAACGTGCTTTTCAGGAACTTCCTCTAAAATCTCCTTCCTCTCATTAATATTCATTATTACTAATATAAGTATAATTACCATATAGTATGACATGTGCATGTTGGATTTATGCAAAACTTGTTGCCTACACAACATTTTAAGTAGATTACAGTTTCCTGTGCCTCCACAAGGTATTGTCAAAATAATACCTAACGCTACTGTTATGTTTTGAAAAAATAAAAAAAACACAAAAGGTGTTAAGTTTATAAGCACAGTACCATCTGAAATTGTGTATCTGTGATAGGTATCCTACCAAGAGCCATTAACATGCTGTGAGCACTGCTGCAATTTTCTGTGAGGACTAAGATAGTAGACGTACTCCATACTCTTTGCCTGAGTTTCTGCCTCTAGTGGCTCATAACGAGTCCTCCTCAGCTACTGAACAAGACACAAGACTGCTGTAATCATAAAACTCATTGTTGATGTTGCTGAACAAGGTCAAGCAGCCAAAAAATATGAATGTCAGCAGCAAAAGCAGTCTCACGGGTGTCAGTTGCATAGAACCACTTTAATGGCACATACCCAGAGGCCTATAGTACCACCAGGAATCAGAGTAGCTGTCACCTCACCACATCACAAGTGTGTTCATATGAGCTTCATTTGCTCTCTGGCTGTAAAATAAGTCCATCTGACTGGGAATATTATCTAATAATCTTCTGAAAAACATTATTCACAAATATCAGATGGTAGTTGGTAAAAATTTGACTGTTGCTGTTTCTTTATAGGAAAGGGGCATTTAGCTCATGCTGGGGAACCAAAGTGATCTCCTCATGCAAAAATATACAGTAGATATAGAAAGTCTACACACTCCTTTAAAATACCAGGACTTTCTGATGTAAAAAAGTGAGTCCATAATAAATCATTTAAAGATTTTTTGTCCACCTTTAATATGACCTATAACCTGTACAATTCAACTGAAAAAGAAACAAATCTGTTCGAGGGAAAAATATAAAAAAATGTACAATAAGCAGGTAGCAAAAGTGTGCACACCTCAAAATTAATACTTTGCTGAAACACCTTTTGCTTTGATTAATGTATTCAGTCTTCTGGGGTAGGCATCTGTCAGCATGGCATGGCATGTCAGCAAGATCTTGAATTGGCAATATTTGCCTACTCTTCCATGCAATAGCATGCCAAAAGATGCAAGTGCATCTCCTGTGCACAGCCCTCTTCAGGTCACCCCACAGATTTTCAATTGGATTTAGGTCTGGGCTCTGGCTGTGCCATGCCAAAACTTTTATTTTCTTCCGGCGGAGCCATTTTTTGTTGATTTGGATGTAAGCTTGCGGTAATTGCCATGCTGGATGGTGAAATTCCTCTTCTGTTTCAGCTTTCTAGTAGGTTTTGGTCCAAAACTGACTGGTATTTGGGATTTTTCATAAGTCCCTCCACCTTGACTAAAGCCCCAGTGCCAGCTGAAGGAAAACAACCCCAAGGCATGATGCTTCACCATGGGAGTGGTGTTTTTCTGGTGATGCACAGTAAATTCCCCCCCCATGGGATTAATAAAGTATTATGATTCTTATTCTGATTCAGTGTTATTTTGCACCAAACATGATTTTTGGAATTGTGGCCAAAAAGTTCTATGTTAGTTTAATCAGATCATAACACATCTTCCTATATGCCTTTGGGAGACCTGATGCATGCAGGTACTATGCCTTGAGAAAGAATTCAAACCACTTTAACTTTTCCACATCTGTCATGTTAGAGCCACAGATGTAAATGTATTTTATTGGGATTTTATGTGATAGACCCACACAAAGTGCATAATTGTGGAGTGGAAGGAAAATGATTCATGGTTTTCATTTTTTTTTACAAATAGAAATCTGAAAAGTGTAGAATCCATATGTATTCAGCCCCCCTGAGTCAATACTTTGTAGAACCACATTTCACTGCAATTACAAGTCTATTGGGTATGTCTCTACCAGCTTTACACATCTAGAGACTGAGATTTTTGCCCATTCTTCTTTGCAAAATAGCTCAAGCTCAGTCAGACTGAATGGAGAGCATCTGTGAACAGATTCTCAGTTGGATTGTGGTCTGGGATTTGACTAGGGCATTCTAACACATGAATATGCTTTGATCTAAACTGTTACATTGTAGCTCTGGCTGTATGTTTAGGGTCATTGTCCTGCTGCAAGGTGAACCTCTGCCCCAGTCTCAAGTCTTTTGCAGAATTGAACAGGTTTTCTTCATAAATTACCCTGTATTTGGCTCCATTCATTAGCTCATCAACTAAGACCAACTTCCATGTCCCTGCTGAAGAAAAGCATCCCCACAGCATGATGCTGCCACCACCATGTTTCATGGTGGGGATGGTGTATTCATGGTGATGTGTAGTCAACCACAAATCATGTTTTGTATTTAGGCAAAAATGTTCAAATTTGGTCTTATCTGACCAGAGCACCTTCTTCTGTGTCCTACCACATGGTTTGTGGCAAACTGTAAAAAGGACTTCTTATGACTTTCTTTATACAGTGGCTTTCTTCTTGCCTCTCTTCCATAAAGGACAGATTTGTGGCGTTCACAACTAACAGTTGTCCTCTTGACAGATTCTCGCACCTTAAATGTGGATCTCTGCAACTCCTCCAAAGTTACCATGGGCCTTTTGGCTGCTTCTCTGAATAATGTTCTCCTTGCCTGGCCGGTTTAGGTGAATGGCCATGTCTTGTTAGGTTTGCAGTAAAGCCACACTCTTTCTATTTTTGGATGATGGATTAAATAGTGCTCCGTGAGATGTTCAAAGCTTGGTATATATTTTATAACCTAACCCTGCTTTAAACGTCTCCACAAATTTATCCCTGACCTGCCTGGTGTGTTCCTTAGGCTTCATGACGCTGCTTGTTCACTCATGATCTCTGACAAACCTCTGAGGCCTTCACAGAACAACTGTACTTAATTACATACGGGTGGATTCTATTTGCTAATTAGGTGACTTCTGAAGGCAGTTTGTTGCACTAGATTTAGGGGTATCAGATAAAAGGGGGCTCAATACATACGTTACCTTATTTATCAGATTTTTATTTGTTAAAAAAAATGAAAGCCAAGAATCATTTTCCTTCTACTTCACAATTATGCACTACTTTGTGTGTTTCTGTAACATAAAATCCCAATAAAATATATTTACATTTGTGATTGTAACATGACAAAATGTGGAAAAGTTCAAGGGGTACAAATACTTTCAGAAAGCACTGTATGTGTGTATGTATGGATGGATGGATGGATGGATGGATGTGTCTATTTATGTGTTTATTTGTTTGTATGTGCAAAATTTATCTGGGCCTAGATGTTTTCTTTGTACGAAAAGGCTTCTATCATGTGACACTACCCCATAGTCCAGACACATGGAGAACACGGGACATTGTTGTAATGTACTACACAATCAGTACTCACGAGAAATTCCTGCAGCTCCTTCAGTGATGCTGTAGGCCTCTTGGCAGCCCCTCTGATCAGTTTTCACCTTCTCTTTTCATCAAATGTGGAGGGATGTCCAGTTCTCAGTAACGCCACTGTAGTTCCATATTTTTTTCACTGCTTGATGGCTGCCTTCATTTTGTTTCATGATACATATGGGATTTTTTATTTGGTACCCTTTTCCTGACTCATACTGGAACAAAAAGGCATTGGTGGGCAAGAGATGAAAATAGGGCGCTGTTGGAATGCTACTACGCAAGTAACCCCAGTAGAAGGGGTTACATGAATAGGATGAGAGACCTATGGATTATTCGATACCCAGCATCCACATTGATAGCGAAACAACTTGTAGCTCAGTATTCCAACATTCGGAAGAAGGGACTGCTCTCACAGCTAGAGATTGACGAGGCACAACATATATGCTACGGCAAGGGGGAGCCAGGACGACAGGTCAGGGGGGTATCATCACCCCCACCCGAGATTGGGTACCAAGCCCCAAGTGCGATGGAAGAAGGACTGATGAGCGCGAGAGGAACTGACCTGAAAGATAGGATCATGGCGAAGCTTGAAACCTGGACCCTCCGTAGCCGGTTACCAAGATTACGTGAAGTACCCTCGG
>VUQH01086148.1:0-10149 GCA_015106775.1 Etroplus canarensis | reverse complement strand
GAAGAAGAAGAAGTATGCAATGAGAATTTTTTAGGGACATTTCAGCATATTCTATAAATGCAAGACTGGTGGTGAAAATTAAAGTACACTCTGCATCTAAAATAACTGTTTTCTATGCAATCCAGAACATACAATAAACAATAAGTCATTCATGGATGATTTACAGCGAGTCCCTTGTGGACCTATTCCTACAGCAAAGCCTGGGGCAGCAAACAGAATTGATATGACCTCAGCACTAAGGAGACAAATAGCAATAATCTGGTTGCTTTTATTGAAACTGGTGGCTGAAGTCCAGGCATTTGACCACCAATCAGCATCACTGTCATCATCCTCATCCCTGCTGCTATCAGTTGCTCTCCAACTCCAGATAGCTGTTTTTTCTGCTGCCAGTTCTCCAGCAATTTTCTCCTCAGATGACAAAGTCAGTAATCCATCGTTTGTGATTTGGATTATTGAGAAATGAGATGCAATGCTCTAAATATTAAACATTTCAGTCACAGTTTGTCATATTTAGATTAAACCAATTTGCTTTATATGCATATTGTGGCCTAATTAGCTCAAAATTCACAGAAGTATCAGTAACAGTATCATCTATGTGACTTCTCATGTGGTGTAATATTTGTCTCTATAAGCTAATATCGACAGTGTGCAGTTGCTTATCTTTCTTATGTATTTGTTAATATTTTTCTGTGACATGTCACCAGTAAATAGCATTAATCAATATCATTTTATGTACATGTCCTATAACTTCCATGTGGTGGATTACAGACAGCTAAAATCTTGATGAAGTGTTTATAATAGTTTAAAAGGAATGTGCAGACATTATGGGAAAATCTACCAGTTAAATGGTCTTACCAATAAAATCCAGTGCTCCTGCTGCTGTGCAAAGTAAGCTGATCATAAGTCAACCTCTTCATAAACTTACAGTATGTCATTTTCACACAGTCATTTTCAGTTTTTGCAAAGTCTAAACAAACACAATATGACAGAGCTGGACAAACTGTACCCCATGTTTCCAGATGTCCTGTTACTCTAACAAGCAACTGACTGTTTTATATTTAACAGAGCGGTAATGAACTTCTAGTCTTATTCTGGGCAAGAAATCACAAATTAAGAATTTCATTGCTCAGTGCAACCATTGTGTTTTTGCTTTGTACATGACAACAAACTTCTTGAATCTCGAATGATCAGCAACAATACTCAGGTAGGCTGTGGCATTTAAATAATGCTCATTTGGTACTAAGTGACCTAAAGTGCGCCAAAAAGTATCCTCCACACCATTACACCACTGGCAGCCTGAACCATTGATATAAGGCAGGATGGATCCATGCTTTCGTTATATTTATGCCAAATTCTGACCCCACCATCCAAATGTTGCAGCAGAAATTGAGACTCATCAGACCATGCAACATTTTTACAGTCTTCTGTTGTCCAGCTTTGGTGAGCTCGTTAGAAATGTAGCCTCAGTTTCCTGTTCTGAAACACTCAGACCAGCCTGTCTGGCACCAACAACCATCACACATTGACAGTCACTTAGGCCATCTTTTTTCCCCATTCTGATTCTCTGATTAAACTTCAACAAGTTATACTGATGATGTCTACATGCCTAAATCCAGTGAGTTGCTGCCATGTGATTGCATGATGAAATTCCCATTTTTACAAGAGGTACCCAGTGAAGTACCTAATGAAGGGGCCAGCGAGAGTATATAATTTAGTTAAAGTCATTCTAACATGCCTTAACTGATCTATAGACATCTATAGGCTTTACAGCTGAGACAAAACATACATAATCAATTTTTGATAGTCTCACTGGATAAATATTATTGTTCAATCAAAAAAAGCTGTATGTTTTATTAGATTTTTTTTTTTTGCTACATGGTGTGAAATGTAAAGGAAGCTCTAAAAGCACTTTAGTCTAGACATGGGTAATGTGGGAGCTGATGCATTTTGCAGCATGTATTTATGTTTCTGCATCTAACAACAGACAGAGACAGCGTGAAGCACTGAGGGTCTGACGGTGTTAACAAATCCAGATTGGTGCCCAAGGCTGGTGAGACTTGCTATAAGACACCCACATGCTGAAGCAGAGCGCCTCATTAGGTAGGACATGCAACGGTGGGGGCGGAGGACCAAGAGAGGATGGGTGGGAGACTGAGAGAGATGAAGGGAATAGTTCGCCATGCTCCATCTGGGTAGAATCTTTAAAAGTGCTCCTGTGGTGTCGGGACTTCGCACTGGCAGTTCAAAGTGTTAGTGACACCGAGAATAGGTGGAGGGTTGTATAAAACCACGAAATATTCTGAATGTGAGTTCTAATGATAATGAAGCAAGATCTGAACTATGAGACTTGAAGAGCCCACAGCTCTTTAATGTGTGACGATGAGTAGCCACAGCTCACCAAACATACTGGAGGGCAGAGGGGGGTTATGAGGCTGAAAAATCAAGTAGAGAGGGTGACAGATTTTAAAAGGAGGTGGCAACAGGAGTTAGCTGAAAGTGAATTTCTTCTCCTTAAAAGTTCCATGCCACCCAGTGTGTTTGATAGCTTTAAATGTCTGAAATTAGTGCAGTAAGACAGCTTTGCAAAATTATTTCATCATGCAGTTTGTATAAAAAGAACTGTATGTGTATGTGATGATTAAAAAAAACAGCAAGCAAGCCTACAGAGCAACTTTATCTTTTGCTTATTTGTAAAATTAAAAAACTCTGTTCAGGGTTATTTAAATTCTGTCCAAAACTGACCACATAATGCCAACACAGAGGAACCATCAGCAAATCCTTTATAATCAAATGCGATTTAACTGAAATAATTCCTCTGCAAAGACAATAATCTGCAAGTTTCATAGATGTACTGAAGGAGGACATGAAGTTGGCTGGTGTGACAGGAGAGGATGGAAGGAGAGACAGAAACAGATGATCTGCTGTGGTGAACCCTAAAGGGAGCAGCTGAAAGAATAGGATGTGTTTTGTACAGTCCTGTGACTGTACACTTAGTACACCCTTACTGCTTACATAGGAATTAAGAGGGTTGTACCAGCCAGGTAAGCAGTTTGCTAAACTGGAGAATTCAGGCGTATGTGGACGTACCAGCAAATTTACCCATAGGTCAGATCACGAAATGCTCAGAGAAACCTACACTTAGACTCTACAGGACTCAGTTAGCATTTTAAATTTGCGTGACAGTACAATTAGAAAAAAACTGAACATGTATGGCTTCATTGTAACGGTTACCAGGAGAAAGCCTCTTCTCTCTAAAAAAAGAACGTGGCAGCACGTCCTAGGTTTGCAAAGTTGTATCCAAACGAGCCACAAGACTTGTGAAACAATGTCCTTTGAACAGACCAGACCAAAATGGAGATGTTTGGTCATAATGAACAGCTCCACGTTTGGCGCAAACAAAACACAGGATATCAGCACAAACACATCATGCCACCTGTTAAGCATGGTGGTGGAGGGGTGATGACTTGAGCTCATTTTGCAGCCATGGGACCTGGGTACCTTGCAGTCATTAAGTTGACCATGAACTCCTCTGTATACCAAAGTATTCTACTGCAGAGTCAAATGTGAGGCCATCTGACCGCTAAAGCATGGATGAAATTTGGCCATGCATTAGAACAATGATTCCAAGCACAGCAGCAAATCTACAACAGAGTGGCTGAAAAAGAAAAGAATCAAGGTGTTGTGATGGCCCAGTCAAAGTCCAGCCCTCAACCTGATTGAAGTGCTGTGAGGGGGCCTTAAGACAGCTGTGCAAACCTCAATGAATTCATTATTGTAAAGAAGAGTGGCTCAAAATTCCTCCACAACAATGGAAGAGACTGATAAGTCACACAGAAAATGATAACTTCAAGCTTTTGCTGCTAAAAGTGGTTCTACAAGCTATGAATCATGGGGTGTAATTCGTTTTTTGCATGCCAGTCGTGTATACTTTCTTTTTTCACAGGACTGTATGTATGTACTCCAAACTAGAGCAGTGTGTCTTCAAAATGAGTGTGGAGTTGTTCTGTGATCTGGTCATCCAAGCATTTCAAACAACATGAGTGAGGAACTGGAGTCATTCCCCTTGTTCATCCCCTTCACCCCAAATTCAGTTCAGTTGAGTTCAATTTTATTTATATGGCACCAAATCACAACAAAAGTTGCCTCGAGGCGCTTCACACTGTAAGGCAAAGACCCTGCAGTACTTGAGAGAAAACCCCAACAATTAGACAATCCCCTATCAGCAAGCACTTGGCAACCGTGGGAAGGAAGAACTCCCTTTTTACAGGAAGAGACCTCTGGCAGAGTCAAGCCTGAACCAGTTGGGGTGAGGGGAAAGAGAAGAGAGAAAGGAGAGCAAAGAGAGACACAGACTATGGGAGAGAGAAGACAACATTTAGTACTGTGCAGCAATCACAAATAAAAACATGGGGAGTGAAAAGAGGTGGGTGGAGAAGAAATACACATCATATCATAAGATGCCCCCCAGCAGCCTAAAACTATGGCAGCATAACTAAGCCCGAACTATAAGCTTTATCAAAAAGGAAAGTTTTAGCCCTCATCTTAAATGTAGAAAGGGGGTCTGTCTTCCAAATCCAAACTGGAAGCTGGTTCCACAGGAGAGGGGCCATTATAGCTGAAGGATCTGCCCCCCAGTCTACTTTTAAAAACTTGAGGGACCAAACAGAAAAAATTGAAATACATTTCTATTTAAATTTTCATTTCAGTTCTTTACCCATCTCATTTAAATTCACTGCAAACTTCACTACTGTGTTTTGCCTTTATTTACAGTTGTGCTTTCTCTCCTCTGCTCTCAGTTTTACCAGGTGCGTCAGCCCCTCCTTCCACACATGGAGCAGAGCAGCGCAGTCACCCACAAAAAACACTTTTACTGAAAATATGAGAACTGCTCATTCAATGACTTCAAAATTCAGAACCACACTACTTTGGTTCCCCAGCAAAACACCCACCAAATATAAAGATGGTGGGATGAATGATTATCAAGCTACTCAAAGAACACACAAATGCATACAGAGACTGTTCCATGTATTAATTAGGGTTGCACAAAAAATGTTTAGAAGCAAATCAAATTTAAAAAGCAGGAGGGAGTATCTGTCTATGTCTGTCAACTCAATTATCACCTCTTCTTTACCCTGCTTGGCTCTAATGTGCTATTTTCTGGGATGAGGAAGCTGTTTCTCACACATTGACACTGATGAATCACTCAGCTTAGCAACGAGCACCAACCTTAACGGCTCTCTCTTATCTACTTCAGTTGTGTCCTAGCTTAAACTCACACACTGTCCATCATGTGGCTTAAAGTGGTTTATGGAGATGAATGCTGACAAGTTGAAAAAAAGAGTCCCGTATTGCAGTGGCACACAGCTTACAATGAGCTTTCAGTTTCTTACCTTGAATCAGCTTTGTGAGCATGATGGATGGACAGAGACACAAAACAATTTCCCAGTTTGCTTTTTTCAGTCTGTTTCTTTTCAGATAACCAAGCCACTCCTTTCTGACTTACAGTATGACAGACCAATGAAAACTATGCCTCTGACACTCAATTCCTCCCCACCTTCTCCTTGTCAAAACCAAAGACTACCTCAGTCTTTGTCTTCTCTCTCCCTTTGCATAATTTATGAAGGGCTCCATCCCACAGACCCATTACTCTCTCATCAGGTGACCTAGTTATGAGGAGGAAAGCCTGCACCACAGATATGGTCAGTCTGGGGCCCATAAATCTTCATGTTGAAACACTGCCCACTCAGTTAGATGCTGAATGTGCAGTCAGAGCCCAGGAAAACTGGTGTAATGTTAAATTATTTTTAAGAGGCAATAAGTCAACGTTGTTGTTGTTGTATAACTCTGTGACATCAGCATAAACTGGATATATGAAGGCTTGAAGCATGTACAAGCTAAACATCAATAGACCCATTATCAAACCCTGTGGGACACCACATGCATTGCCAACATTTTTGGACATAGGCAAATTTGTCATGCTTTCAGAAAGCAGTTCTCAAACATACAGAATTGTTCCTCATATTTTCTCTGAACACGTCTGAAGCTGTTTCAGTACAGCAGCTGCTGCAAATATGATTATTGGTCAGATGTCCTGCTTATGGAAAAATGGTTTAATAATTTCAAATGGACTGATGTTTTATTAGACAAAATAAGATTTATATATATATAGTACTACATGCTGTTTCAATTAGAGTTTTTCCATCCAGAAAAGAGCCATGGTGGACATTTGCAGTAGAAGACGGTAATAGTTTATGCTTCCTTCCTGCAGTTAAACTTAGGTCCATCATTTTTGGGACAGTTTTTGTAATTTTGCATTTTTGTGATTTTGAATAAAACAATGAAGATTTGATTGAAGTGCAGACTTTTTGCTTTAATTCAAGGGGTTTGACAGAAGAATTGCATTTACTGTTTAGGAATTACAGCTGTTTTTATGCAGTCCCCATGTTCAGAGGCTCAAAAGAAATGGAACAATTGATCGACAAGCAGTTTCATGGCCAGCTAAGGCCTGTTGCTTCATTTTTTCATGAAAAACTAAGCAGATAAAAGATCTGAAGTCGATTGAAGTGTTGAACTTGCATTTGGTAGCCATTCACTAAAATCCTCAAGATGAGAGCTAAAGAGATGTTGATGCAAGTGAAGAAGGCCATAATTAGGTTGAAGAACCAAAATAAACCTATCAAAGAGACAGCAAAACTTCAGGAGTGATCAAAACAAAAATCTGGAACATTCTTAAAAAGGTGGAATGGACTGGGCTGCTCAGTCACACCAAAAGGCTTGAAAGTCCACAGAAGACAACTAAAGTGGATGATCACAGCATTCCCTTCATAACATCTAGCCAAGTCAGGAACACTTTCCAGGAAGGTAGGCATATCACTGTATCACAGAGTCCACAAAATTCAAGGGCACCTGCTCAGTTCTGGAAAAAAAAAATCGTTAGACAGACGAAACCAAGATGAACTTGTACCAGACTGATGGAAAGAGAAAAGTACGGAGAAAGAAAAGAACAACTCATGATCTGAAGCATTCCACATCATTTGTCAAACATGGTGGAGGCAGTGTTGTGGCATGGGTGCGTATGGCTCCCATGTCACTAGTGTTTATTGATGATGTGACTGCTGATAGAAGTAGCAGTATGAATCATCAGGTGTACAGGGCTATACTCTCTGCCCAGATTCAGCCAAATGCTGCAAAACTGATTGAAGAGTGCTTCATAGTGCAAATGACCTAAATCATACTGAAAAAGCAACCCAAGAGTTTCTCAGGGTAAAGAAATGCAATACTTTTCGATGGC
Organism: Etroplus canarensis; assembly: GCA_015106775.1. Classification (NCBI taxonomy): domain Eukaryota; kingdom Metazoa; phylum Chordata; class Actinopteri; order Cichliformes; family Cichlidae; genus Etroplus; species Etroplus canarensis. Next base: position 2,858 of record VUQH01086148.1, on the reverse strand, counting down.
CAAGTTAGTCCCCTTAACCCAGTAGAGCAACTTTTCAGTTACTGAAGACAAAACAAAAAGGAGAGAGACCCATAAACAATCAGCAACTGAAGGCAGCTGCAGTAAAGGCCTGGCAGAGCATCTCAAGGGAGGAGAAACAGCATTTGGTGATGTCTGTGGGTTCAAGACTTCAGGCAGTCATCGACTGCAAAGGATTTTCATCCAAGTATTTAAAAAATCCATGTATTTAAAATTATCGGTGTCCCATTAGTTTCAAACCTACGAAAATAGGGATTTATGTATAAAACTGGCTGTAATTTATATGAACTAATCCAATTCTTTTGTCCTTTTGTAATGCAGCCCTCTGCAGCACACTTTTTTGGATACATTTTTAAAGCTCGAGTCTAAAAAGATATATGGGTCACATTCACCAGCATGTATTCATTTGTAATTTTTATTGATCTCGGGGCCAAGGAGTGAGATCATTTAAGAGTTGCATTTAAAAAAGGTAGAAAGGCAGAAATATAAATGAAGCAGAAATATGAAATGATCTGAGGTTCACAGATTTACAGGGCTATTTAAAGAAAGCGCCTCAGCTGAGGCCAGAAATATCTTTTTGTCATAGCCAAGAATAGTTTTGCTTCTCTTCTATTTCAAACTTTTATTCCCAGCTAATGTAAAATGGATTAAGAAACAGCATTTCTAGCAATCTAGAAAAAAAGGATAGAAATTAGATAATTTGAAAGCTCATATTTTCATGTAACATTTCTGGAATAAGCAGCAAATGTATCATGTGTACGGGCCTGCAAATCGCAACATTGTTTTGAGATTTCATATTATATGAAGTTTGTTTCGTTGTTGTGGGACCAACAATAAAGCCTAGGCAAAACCAACATTTAAATGCAATTTGTGCCCTGCCCTCATCTGTCACTGCAGTGAAAATGTAGGATTTAAACTTATGTTTAGTCACCTGCAGCCATTTTATTATTCCAGGCAGACAGTGTGCCCCTACCAGACTGAATCACAGACTAATGTATGCTATGCTCTCAGCACAGTGCCACTCACTGAGGATGTGACACAGTCATTTATGACTGGGCATCGACAAAGTGGGCACATGCTTACTTTCATAGATTATCTACAACAGTGAAAGGAATAGAATCCTTGTATGCTTTCTTTTAGAAAAGGGTCATTAATTATGTGGCAACACATGTTACACAAGCGCTTTCAATTCAGTTTATATTGTGATTAGCACAATCTATTAATCCTTATGTCTTTTATCACTGATCCTTGACCTTTTCCTACACTCTCACAGGAGAAAAGATATACTGTATGAACGTCAGAAGGACAGAGGACGTAAATAAGAAAAGTGTTTTAAGCCTAAATGTGTCCTCTGGTTAATCATCCTGTTGAAACTATGTGGCCGTAGCTTGGAGACAGTCAGGAGGAACAGTGCAGTGCAACAGTACAAACAGATCTGTGTGTGCCCCCAGCACTTCATGTCCCATGTTGGATAAACAAGGAATATGTAATGCTCCCAGACAGCGTAAGACGGAGCTCAATATGCAGTCAGAGAAAGAGGACAGAGAGGCAATGTTGCATATTTGCTTCTTATCTGTGTCACGTCCATAAACTTCAGTGCGTGCTGCAAGTTCTTGCTCTAAGCTGGTTAAAGTGCCAGCATGCCATGTCCTTCTGGCTGCTTTGTGGGTGGATCAATGTGTGCACACTTGGTGAAATCATATGTTTCCTTTGGAGAACGTGGGTGCTGCTATGCATGCGATCTTAATGTGTAGGTTGCAGCAGCTCTTTGATTTCCTTCAGCAGGAGGGATATATCCCATGGAGAGTAACTGTAGGCTTATAACATCTTAGCTCAAAAGATTAGCTTTATTCTGCGGCGAGAAAATGGAAGATGGCTGATTAAAGCCGACACGTCTTTGAACGCTTCAGCTCAGTCCAAATGAAGACACCTTGGCATATGATAATTTGAAGATGCAGTTTGCACTGACTACAAGCTTTGTGTGTTTTTTGCAGGGGTGGATATAGCAATTCAAAGACTCCTGGGCACGATGCCTCCCTCATTTCTTATTCTTTCCTTGTTTGCAAATACTGCTGGTATTTAGGAAGTTACAAACACATGAATGCAGTCAGTGGTGGACATTTTTTTTTTTGGTGGCTTGACCTGCCATGGCCATTCATCTTGACCAGGCTATAACAAGCACAAATGTGCAGATTGCAGCTGCACACCCGAAAGACACACTTACGCGCAGACTTTGGTATCCAGTCTAAGTAGAAGTCATTTTTATTTGTGTGTGACATTGTCAACTGATAACAGTCTTGAAGGGCTACAAGGAAATTTTGTCTTTAAGTTTTAAATGTACAACCCCAACTCCAAAAAGGTTGGGACACTGTGTCAAATATAAATAAAGACAAAATGTAATGATATTCAAGTTGCATAAATTTGTATATTATTCACAAAAGAACATAGAAAACATATCAAATATTAAAAGTGAGGCATTTTATTATTTCATTAACCCTTATGTTGTCTTGCGGGTCAAAAGTGACCCACTACCATGTTTAGCTGTAGAAAAAATACCTTAAACTATCTTTTTCCAACTGGAAATTATATGACTTTTCCTAAAGGGACCCCATCATTAGAAAAAGTGATACTTTGTTTTTGTTTATGTTTCCATGTGGGCTGTACACCACTAGGGCACAAAGATTGTCTTATGGGTGATTTTTGACCCGTGAATTATAAAAGCATTTAAACACCAGAAAAAAGTTCAAAGGCCACACACAAACTCTCTCTAATACACAGATACACACACACACACACATACCACACATACCACACATACACACACACACACACAATCTGCA
>VUQH01086145.1:0-10878 GCA_015106775.1 Etroplus canarensis | reverse complement strand
CTGGAAAGATTAACGTACATTGCCAAGGGCAAACGAAAAGACTTTGATAAACTCTGGGAACCATATATAAATATGATGACAAATGAAAGTGTTAGATTTTTCTGAAATTATTTAAGAATGCTGTAAAACGTAACAACCATATTTTCTTCCCCCCCCCCTTTTTTTTCTTTTTTTCTTTTTTTTTTTTTTTTTTTTTTTTTTATTTTTTCTATTTTTATTTTTATTATTTTTTTATGATGCAAGGGTATGCAGTGTGTAGTGGGTATGTGGGTATATCTATGTATGTATGTGTATATGTTATGTGTTTGTGAAATAATTTTGAAAAAGACAATAAATATATTGGCAAAAAACAAAAAAGAAATTATTCTGCTACTCTATCAGCAGCGCATCATCAATAAACACTGGTGACGTGGTTCCACTGGAAGCCATATATGTCCATGCCATGACGCTGCCTCTACCATGTCTGACATATGATATGCTATGTGTTACGTGTCAACACTTGGCAGGGTGTTTTGCTTTGTTTGTTAACGTATGTCTGCACTCTGTTCCAGGTGCCTGATTGCTTAAGGCCGAGCACCTGGTGGGGCCTGGCTGCTGCTCCCATTGGCTGGTCTGCTCTTCAGTGTCTAATTAACCTGCTAAGAACAGGTTAAATGGGAAGCAGATGACAGCAGGCAGTGTTCGTATGGTTGGTGGTGGGAGGCTGTGGACAGGTAGGCTGGGGTACCCTGTGCACTGCACATAATTGATCCTTTCTGTATAAACACTAGGTAGTTTGGTTGGTGCCATCCCTGTATTTTATTTTCAGATAAGACAGTGAGGACCGGTTTTGTTTATCATTTTTGTTTCAGAGTTAGTAACGGTTAGGCCTGGTTTTGTTTTATTATTTTTATTGTTTTGGCTCAACCATAGGGACCCTATGGTTGAGCCCCCCACTATCAATATTCATGTTATTATCCAATAAAACACCTTTTTATATTTGAACTCCTGAGTGTGTGTCATGTTGCTGTCCCTGATCCCCCTGGCTTAAGATCTTCGGGACGTAACACTATGCTTCAGATACCGAGTTGTTCCTTTCTTTTCTCCATATTTTTGTCTTCCTAACATTCTAATACAAGTCAGTCTTGGTTTCATCTGTCCAAACTGGGCAAAGATCCAGAAATGGGCAGGCTCTTTTAGGTGTTTTCTGGTAAAATCTAATCTGGCCTTCCTTTTCTTTAGTGTAACCAGTGGTTTACCCCTTGTAAACCCTCTGTTTCTAAATTCATGAAGGCATCTCTTGACTGTGAACTTTAATAATGATAGACCTCCCTCCTTTAGAATATTCCTGACTTGGTTAGATGTTGTGAAGGCCTTTTTCTTAAACAAGGAAAGAATTCTGGGATCACCCACATTAGCAGCGTTCTTAATTTTCAAGCCCTTTTGGTGTTGCTAAGCTGGCCAGTAGATTCCTGTTTATTACGAAAGTGCAATATTGTTAATTTGGACCCTCCTAAAGCTTTTCTTATCCCCTGACTGATTGATTGATTGATTGATTTTAGCCTAATGATGGCCTCGTTCTCTTGCATCAACATCTCTTTGGACCTCCTAGTGAGAATTTGAGCAAACAGCTACCAAATGGAAGTTGGTATCACTTGGAATGAACTCCAGTTCTTTAATCTGCTTAGTTTGTCATGGAATATCAAATGAACAGGCCTCACCTGGCCATGAAATTGAAATTGTCAATTGTCCCTTTACATTTGGGCCTCTAAAATTGGGAGACTGTTTAAAAATGGCTGTAATTTCTAAACAGTTAATGCAATTTTTTTTTTTGTCAAAGCCCTTGAATTAAAGCTGAAAGTCACCCTGTGGTAGTGTACAAAGGCCAATTTTTTTTTTAAAAAAAGTGTAACTGTTCCAAAAGTATGCACTTAACTCCACAATCTGAAGAGAACAGATGACAATATCCCACCTTGTTGGATCCCACGGTTACTAAAAAGATAAAGATGTGCTCTGACCCCATCTAAATGATTATTAATGGAATTCAAATGATTGATTCCCCCCACTGAACAGCAGCCAGTTATTTTATTTCTATTTAATTTACAATTGTTAAATATTCCCTTTTATTGGAGACTACTCAAGACATTAAAAAAGCCTTGACACAAGGGCACTTTGGGCGTGAAAAGGCAGAAGAGCAGGTGCTCAAGCACTCTCAACCACCCGCTCTGCACGTGCCCATCTGGCTCCAGTCCAGCTTTGTGCTCTTAGATTTATTCACAGTGAGTCACATTCAGCACTACTGTTGCTCTTTGTACAGACATTACAAACCTCACATCCCCACAGTAATCCAGAGCTTTAAACCTTATCTGTAACACCATCCTTACTGTAACTGAAGGTGCAAGGCTAAATTAGATGATACAGTAACAATTTATACTCACTGGGTGTATAAAGTATGTCTGTTTAACTGCTCGTTAATTTGAATATTTAGTGAGCCAATCACATGGCAGCAACTCAGTGCATTTAGGCATGTAGACATGGCCAAGACCACCTGCAGAAGTTCAGACAAGTATCAGAATGTGGAAAAAAAAAAAAAAAAGGTTAATTAATTGACTTTAAATGTGGCACAGTCGATAGCGCCAGAAGGGCTTGTCTGAGTATTTCAGAAACTGCTGATCTCCTGGGATTTTTCCACACAACCATCTCTAGAGTTTACAGAGATGGTCTGAAAAACAAAAAATATCTTGTGATTAGCTCTCTGGGAAGTTGGAGGAGAATGGCAAGAATACTTCAAGCAGATAGGAGGGTGACATGAACTCAAATTACCACTCATGGCCACCAAGGTATGCAGAAGAGCGTCTCTGATTGCAAAACATGTGGAACCTTGAAGCAGATGGGCAACAGCAGCAGAAGACCACACTGGGTGCCACGCTTGTCAGCTAAAAACTGCAAACTGAGGCTACAATTCATAAAGGCTTATTAAAATTGGAAAAATGTTTCCAGGCCTAATGAGTATTGATTTCTGCTACAACAACAACATAATTTGATGTTAACAACATTAGCACATGGATCCATCCTGCCTCTTATCAACGTTTCAGGCTGTTGGTGGTGTAATGATGTGGAGGATGTTTTCCTGGCACACTTTGGGCCCTTTAGTACCCACTGAGCATCATTTAAAGAGCACAAGTATTGTTGCTGACCATGCCCATTCCTTTATAACCATGGTGTACCCATCTTCAGATGGCTGCTTCCGTATAAGTCATGTCACTGTGGACCAAAATCTCTGAAGAATATTTCAAGCAACTTGTTAAATCTATGCGATGAAGAATTAAGACAGCTCTTAAGACAAAAGGGGTCCAATCTGGAACTCACAAGGTCATAAACTAGTTGTTCAGTGTGTTTTAATGTATAATGTGAAAGTAAAAGTTGAACTGGTTATGCATCTCATGTTGGCATATACCCTGTAAGGTCCAAGTGTTCCTCAATGAAAACCCCAACACTCACCTAACGCTATGCTTTGAAGAAAAGAACAAAGACTACAAAGACAAAAGAAAGGGAAAAAAGGAGAAAAAAAAGCTGTTTTAAAAGTTTTTAATGCATGCCATTTCATATTTTATGTAATATTTTCATTCTCATGTGCAGCCCTGTGCTCAGATATATATTTATTACATGAAATGTGATCCTACTCAGGAGTTTAAACAAATGTTCAATATTGTGCAAGCAGAAAAAACTATTTAGGCTTTTTATTTCGGTTAAATACTTAACAGTGTGCAAGTTGTATAATCAAGCTATGGTTAAAGCTCCTAAAATAAACATGCTCATTCTGTAGAACGGGGTTTTCAGAATCATAATTCTGTTGTTGGATCAAAATTATTGATTCATCCGTTTATATATATAGCTTTAAAATTGCAGGTTTTGATGATTTAAACTACTTACATACATATATTACTGGTAGCTTGATCTATAATAATGCAGTTTATCTGCAAAAATAAGAGCATGTGGTGTCAAAATTTTGCCAAGTTACTGATGTGGCAACTCCTTGGGGAAATGCAAGGGAGCAGCAGAAAGTGCTTAATAATCTCCAAAAAATAAATGGTTTGGAGTTCAGAGTACAACATTTGCATCTGAAATCTAGTAGAGTAGAAGCATGAAGTAGTACAACATAAAAATACTAATATAAAATAAAACCTGTACTTGAGTAAATATACAAACAGACATCCTTGCTGGTCTGATCCATGTTCTCATCCAGTGGTGTTGGACATTGTGAGAGTCAGCGGACGTGCCAGTGAGTCCACATCACGGGATCGAACTCTTGCTTTCATGTGCGCCAGTCATGTGATATAGACGAGGTGCAGTCCCCACCAAAATCACAAGACCGACACGCATAATGTGGACTCGCCAGCACATCCGTCGACTCCAGAGGGTTCAGGACTCTGGTCCAATGGCACTTGGTGGGGCAGGGGCAGTGCCACCCCATGCCCGTCCTCCAGATACACCCCTGCTGTGACTAGGTTTTAAAAGAAGCACAAATGAAGGCTTGTGCATTACGGATTTTAGACAAAGCCCCATTAGAGCATAAGAGAAGAAAATTCTTTTTAAGCCTGAGCTCCACTTCCACTGAGAGGTGGAGAAAGGTAAAGTGGATGTGATAGCTCATGAATCAGCAAGTCAAACAGTGTCTTCCCATCTGGAACCACAAATCTTTCATTAGCTGGTTAATACACACTCATTAAGAAATGCACATGCACGCACACAGTAGCAAAGGAAACCAGGGTCACATGGCGAACGAGAACAAGAGAGGGCATATGATTACACACACATAGACACACACACACAGTGTGAGTCATTAATGTTGAATTATACTCAGCACATTCTGCTATAATGGAACAAGATGGAGAACTAACAGTTCTTCCTCTCCACTCACTGAATGATAAATGACAGCGTGAGTTGAACACTGTAGAATGATAAATGAGGGATGAAGCAGGTGAGGTAATGTTACAGAATATAAAGCATGTGTAGCAGACTGCGATAAAAGCTGTACAGCAGCCTATTCTTATTATTGCTGTTTAAATGTTAGCTGACAACACTTTTAATAACTCTGCTAGAACAGGGGAGAATCATCGTGACTATTCTAATCATTGTATTAAAATGTTGGTTTGAATTTTTTAAGACATTGCTGCACATCGGTGATCAGTGTTCAAAGGCAAAGGTGCAAGACTTTAATGAACTGCACATTAGAAAGAAATGCAGTTTTGGCAACGTGGTTGTTTACATATGCACAAACCCGAGGGAATGGAAGCCCGTGTAGTCCAAAATGAAAGATCTCTTTTAGGCATTGGATCGCTCGTCTACTTTTGTTCAATTTTGCATGAGTTTGCCAGTCCACAAAAGAAATGTAAAATGTCAGAGGTTTAAAGGGAACCTATTTTGTATATGTTGAGCTCCATATTTTTGTTCTTAGACTCTACTGGAGTGGCTTTTACCTGACTCACACCAAACAAGCAGATCATCTCTTGCATCTTCTTCTGTCGCTCCAACCCTCTACACATCCTATTTCCCTTCATCCATCAATCTTCTCTGTGGTCTTCCGCTTCTCCTCCTGCCTGGCAGCTCCATCTTCAACATCCTTTGTCCAGTGCATCCACTATCCCTTCTCTGCACATGCTCAAGCCATTTCATCCTTGCCTCTTTGACTTTGTCTCTAAACCACCCACATCCAGTTCCAGATCCTGTCCTCTGGTCAGTACTAGACAAGGGTATATGTACACACTTCTATATCCCAGGGTAGGGGGTCTTTGGTCAAGTCATTGATCTTGATCATAAAGCAAAACACACAAGATCCAGGACTTTAAGTTAAAGGGAATTGGTTTACTTACATCTGCTTGCTGCTGCATTCCATTTGAAGTGAGATGTTGGAAATCCTGAGTTACTAGTTGGAATTATCAGCTGGAACACCCCTTCAAGTTGGACTTCTCACTCAGAAAGTCGGAAAAGTCACACCAACCTCGACTTCGCAATCCAAGATGGCGGCAACACACATAAACAAAAGTAAATCTGTTGAACTTGTGATCTGCATTATTACTGTTGTGTATTTGTGACTCGCTAAATAAACCATACACAGAGCACTGACCAAGCTGCATGCATGAATGTGCTGCAGCAGTGTTTTTAAGTGCAGAAAAAGAGGCATTGTGTTGTACTCCAGGTATTGCTGACTCTACCTTGCTAGGGAGCAAAATGTTGCCCGTTTTCCCCAACAATACTACTGGACTGCAGTCAACTTGGCACTAACATCACTCGCAGCGTCTACATCTGACTTCTGCAGTAAAAGGAACGTGGCCCGTGTAAAACAGGAGCAGGAACGTATGCAATGAAGATGTTACTCGGGTCAGCGCGATGAGCAGAGGATATTCTGGCGCTTAAAAAGCAACATAAGCAAAGAAACAAAAACTGTTTAGGCGGTGAAAAAGGGAAGATACGGGATGGGTTTTAATCTCTGAGTATCAATGAATAAAGCAAATTCATGTAAGATTACATCAAGGCTAAGTAAGTCTTACTAATTCCAGTATCAAACATCAGCTTTGATCATAAGGCAGCTGAAGTTAAGTTTGTTTGCCTGCTGGCAAAATCACAGGCTGGCTTGGGTCAGCACCACTTCTCTGCAGGCTGAAGTTGAGCTGTGATCGTACAGGCCTCCATTTATACCCAGTCTGGAAATTTTGCAAGAGTTCAGGCAGGGCACAGCCAGGTGATGCTGGCTTGTCAGGCAAACAGAGGTCAACATGAAGCAGCTGCTGGTCATTGCTCCTTAGATGTTAATACAGACCACATTAACTACTTTGTAGGAAAATTAAGATTTTATTTCACTGCAGGGTTATGGCAGGGCAGATAATTTCCCCACAGATGAGTTGCTCATTCCTGCAGTTGCTAATTATGTCACCAAGATGAAGCTATTTAAGGTTTTTCTGTTTTGCGATCAGAACACAGTCCCCTTATTCACCTGTCTTATTGTAAATGATCTGCAGTCCTCTCAAATTCTGCTCCAATTCAAATTTGAGAAGGTATGCTGCAGCAGAGGAGGTAACTCCTCCTCAGTCTGTGATGTCCAGTGTCTCCAGTTTATGGTCAACACTTGAGGTTATCCTGAGGTCAGTCTTGTGAAATGTTAGTATGTAAGATGATATATCCTTATCTCAGTGTATATTTCTATACACGTCACAGTTCAAATTAGCCTTGGTGCAGTCATTCAGTTCATTCCCTGTCTAAAACAAGCCATATTAGCTCATCCCCCATGAGGCCAACCTCCCTTTAAGCTGGTGGTTCTCAAACTGGAGAAAACAGGCCCAAGGCTACTGTAGGTGGGAAGTGAAATAAAGTTGAATGAATCTGATTCCTGAAGGGAAAACAGAAGGTTTGAACACCAGTTTGGTTGGGCTGCAGTGTACCTGAGAAGACTGTAAGGGTACTGGATTCATTTATGTGGTGACCTTCTGGTTATTTAGCTCCTGACAAGGTTAGAGAGAGCCTGAGAAGGCTAATTTAAATTGTTAAAAATTTTAATTGTGGTCCCGCAGGAGAGAACAGAGTAACGAAGCCCAAGGACAGAGACTGAAGAAAAAAGGTTCAGTAAAAACAATTTATTTTCCCCACGATCACAAACAGCTTGATGAATGTATGTTCAAATAAGGTTCATAAAACTACTAAGAACTCAAAAATTGCGATAAAATAAAACATACTTCAAATTCATTTGTATAGCCCAATGATACAGGAAAACTTTCCAAGGGTTTCAGAGACATAAAAACACATTAAAACATATTAAAACAGACATAACAAACAAATCATGCCATTAAAGATTAAAAAAGAAATACACCCATAACCCCAACAACACCACACGCACAAACATGATCTACACGTCCGCTCAGAAGTTCACTTGATCACATGGTAATTCTCTTGTCTTCTATGGAAAAACCTATGAAATCAGTTTGAATAGAAATTATAGCAAATGAACAGGACACGATGACATCATCAGAATTTTAAATAATGATATTAGATTAGATAGACTAGATTGGATTACTTTACTGTCATTTCAACTACATATAAATATACAGTGAAACAAAATAGCGTTCCCCCCAGGAACCTGGTGCCCCATACAAGGTTAATGCCGGCCGGCCAGGGCCCACCTCCGGCCCATCACAACACCCCGCCTGCGATGTCCTCTTCCCCAGCCACCAGCATCAGGCGACGCCGAGGACTGAAGGCCCAATCCACACAGCAAGCCAAGATCGGAGCTCCCAGAAACCGCCCAGCCGCAACATCAGCCCTGCAACGATGCTCCCCCCCGGAACCCAAAAACTTTGGTTTTTCGGACGCTGCCCGGCAGGCCATGAAAAACAATGCTGCCGGATCGCCAGTTAGCCTCATCTGTGGACGGAGCTACGACGGCATCTGGTTGTCCTCGAAGCTCCAATTTTCAAACACAAACACCATCGTCCCAGCATCCACACACCCGAACACCCAAATACCAGGTCAGAACAGGGACAATCACAGGGATACAAGCACCACGTTGGTTCCGGAGTGGCTGCGTGCTACCGTCGCGCCGCCATCTTGACCGTAGTTTAATGGAAATGTTGAATATGTTCTTCAAGCTTTGCCTTCATCTCCCACAAGATGGATTGGCTTGTGGAGTCCTCGTCCATACGATCTAGCTGCTCCCACATCTCAACAGGGTTCAGATCTGGACAAAGCGCTGGCCACTCCATTACAGTCAGAACTCTGGCTGACTGCTTATTCTTTAAATATTGCCAACACATTCTGGAGGTGAGTTGTAGGATGAAATTGGCCCTAATCCAGTGCCATTTACAGGGTGTGGCATGGCCTTGCAAAAAATTTGTGATAACTTTCCGTCCTCAAGTTCTCTCCTCTCAGTACAAATCTCCTATTTTACCACCTCCAAAGCACCCCAGACCACCACGACCTCCACCATGCTTGACTTATGGTAATAAGCATCTTTTCATTTGTTCTGCATCTCACAACTGCTCTTCTGTTTGATCCGAAGACCTCAAACTTGGACTCATCTGTCCACAACTCCTTCTTCCAGTCTTCCAGTGTCCAGTGTCTGTGCTCTTTTGCCCTTTCTCTTTCTTTGACTTTCTCTTGGCAATTCTGCCATGAAGCAGAGCATCTAAGTCGCCTCTTCACTGTTGACGCTGACATTGGTGTGTGACGGCTACTATTTAGTGCAGCAAGTGTAGTGAGCGGGTGTGGCAAAAATCCAAACCTTGAACACTGTGGTGCAATCAGGATAAGAGTCTGGGGAAGAGATGAATACATTGAAACTAGGAGGAATATATTTTCAGTAGGTGGAGCTGGTCAGGCTCCAGTAATGGCTGAAAATCAGCACTTCTCATCCCCGTTTAAAGCAGCAGGCAGTTTTCTAATGAGGCAGGAGATGCGACTCGTGTCTGCCCTTATCCAGAAGGCCCAGAGTCGCAAATGCTAATAAACAAACACACACCACTCTCAATATAAATACACACGCAACCTGTCTGAGGAGGGTTTTTCACTTTCTGCCCACTGCATGCTGGGATAGAATCATATTAGTCACCACACCTTTAATTTGCTGTTTGCTGTCTGTGAGTGGACTCATGAATCTTGCCTGTAGTGAATCTTCACCGCAGTGAATATCAAGTGTGCAAAATCATTGTGTGAGAATTCCATTTAAGTGCACATTGATTTAAAATAAATGCTCTGCATTGAATAATTGCACTGTAATTTTGGACAAAAGTAAATGCAGACATGATGTGATGGGTTGTAGACCATGTGGGAGATATTCATTTCCAAATCTTCCAAATCCAGTTATTTATTTGTAAATGATTGGTCACATAATAAGTGTACATTATTTCAATTTTTAAATTTTTTTTTCTCCTAATTCTTGAATAACCTCTGCAGAAGCCTTTTAAATCCTGCCAAAAATGGCTGCACCTCAAGCAAGAGGTGTTTGGTCTAGGGCCATAACAAGAATGGAAATGGAAAGAGAGAGCTTAGGCAGCTTCTGGGATGCTGAGTATGAGTTCAATAAAGGGACATCTTTAAGCTGCACTCACTCTAAAGTTTTTCTTTTAAAGCTTGGGATGGTATTTCCATATAATTTAACTTTGATTAAAATAGAATTTTTTTGCTTAATATTTTTATTTTGTTATCTTACGTGTCCCTGTTTCATTCTTTTTAGCTCATCTGACTGAATGATTCTAGAGTCTGTTGGAGCTCTGGGCAAAAATTCACAGAGGCCTCTAAGTTAGAAATAATCTGACAGTACAACAGTAACATGTCAATTTAAGAAGTGTTCACATCATTAAATTTAGAATTCCTCAGACTTAACTTTTGAATCTTTAGCACAACTTTCACTATTTGTTGTTGTAAAATCAGAAGCAGAATCAGAATACTTAATTATTAATGTATTAATACCACAGGGAAAATTGCATTTTATTACAGACACCCAGTTATATATAAATAAATATGAATCTGACAGGAAAAAGTAAGATTAAAATATATGAAAATGTGTGTATAAACTTCAACATGCAACATAAATAACTCCAAAGTTAAACGCTGTATACAATACAGTGGGTACGAAAAGTATTCAGACCCCTTTGAATTTTTCACTCTTTGTGTCATTGCAGCCATTTGCCAAAATCAAAAAAAGTTCATTTTATTTCTCATTAATGTACACTCAGTGCCCCATCTTGACAGGAAAAAAAAACAGAAATGTAGAAATTTTTGCAAATTTATTAAAAAAGAAAAACTGAAATATCACATGGTCATAAGTATTCAGACCCTGTGCTCAGTATTGAGTAGAAGTACCCTTTTGAGCTAGTACAGCCATGAGTCTTCTTGGGAATGATACAACAA
>VUQH01086144.1:0-21394 GCA_015106775.1 Etroplus canarensis | reverse complement strand
ATTGTACCATATTTTCCCATTAGAACACTTTGCTGTCAGAGTGCAGACCTACTTGTGGTTCCTAAAGTTTTTAAAAGTAGAATGGGAGGCAGAGGCTTGAGCTATCAGGCCCCTCTCCTGTGGAACCAGCTCCCAGTTTGTATTCGGAAAGCAGACCCCCTCTCTACTTTTAAGATTAGACTTAAAACTTTAGTTATGCTGCAATAGGTTTAGACTGCTGGGGGTCCTCTTATGCTGGGCATTTCTTCTCCACCCACCTTTTTTCACTCCCTATGCATTTATTTGTTACTGCTGCATGTCATTCAATGTTGTCTTCTCTCTCCCATAGCCTGTGCCTCTCTCTGCTCTCCTTTCTCTCTTCTCTCTCCCCTCACCCCCAACCGGTCGAGGCAGATGGCTGCCCCTCCCTGAGCCTGGTTCTGCCGGAGGTTTCTTCCTGTTAAAAGGGAGTTTTTCCTTCCCACCGTTGCCAAGTGCTTGTTCATAGGTGATCATCGGATTGTTGGGATTTTCCCTTTAACACTGTAGCATCTTTACCCTACAGTGTGAAGCGCCTCGAGGTGACTTTTGCTGTGAATTGGTGCTATATAAATAAAATTGAACTGAATATGTGAATTTGATCCAGAAATGCTGAAACATTGAATCCAGAAACAGACAATTAATTCCATCTGCTTAGTCCTCAGGGTCGGTTTGGGGTCGAGTGTGACAGCACACCTGTTCCATATCCATCATTAGTGGGATACTTAAACCTATCCACCTATCCACCCATCCACACTTTATTGGAATGTTTAGTTGCACCAGGCGTAGTAAGCGTGGCCAATTTCTACTCTTGTCATCCTCATGTTGCTTAGCTCTGTGCCTTACCAAGTCGCTCTCTCTGCCATATCCTTAGCACACCTGCTAAGAGGCACAATGGAAACCCTGAAGCCTATTCTAACTGACGTGGTCTTGCTGTGGTTGTTAGACCTCTCTGGATTTTCTGACTTCTAGACCAAGCCCTGAGGATTTTCCTTGCCTGACAATATTCTGAATCAGGCTTACAGATATTCATTGCATGACACAATCCTTAAAGTGACTGATCTGTTTTGCTTTGACTATCTGTTTAATAAACCTCCTAAGCTTTTTACTCCAAAGTCCGTCTGCTTTTAGGTCCACACCACAGCAAAACCCTGACAGAGGGAAAGTAGAAAACTGTTCTGTGTTCAGATGAATCCAAATTTGAAATTCTTTCTGGAAATCATGGAGGCAGCATCCTCCCGACTAAAAAGGAGAGGGATTATCCGGCTTGTTTTTAGTGCTTAGTTTAAAAGCCTGCATCTCTGATGGTATGGGGGTGCATATAGTACTGGCAACTTGCACATCTGGAAGGGCATCAAATTCAAGATGAGCTGGTATTTTTCATAAAATAGCAAAATGTCTCACTTTCAGTATTTGATATATTTTCCATGTTCTTTTGTGAAGAGAATATTGGTTTACAAGATTTGCATGAACAGTTTTTTCAAGTCCAGACACAAATTCTCGATTGGATTGAGATCTGGGCTTTGACTTGGCCAATCCGGAACATTCACCTTGTTGTCTTTGAACCAGTTCTGTGTATCTTTTGCTGTATGCTTGGGGTCGTTGTCTTGCTGGAAAATAAATCTTCTCCCAAGCAGTAGTTCTCTTGCAGTCTGAGTCAGATTATCCTCCAGAATTTTTCTGCACTCATGTTCCCCTCTACCTTTACAAGCCTTCCAGGATCTGCTGCTGAGAAGCATCCCCAGAGCATGATGCTGCCACCACCATGCTTCATGGCGGAGATGGTGTGTTTGTGGTGATGCGCAGCGTTTGGTATTTGCCAAACATAGCGTCTAGGCTGATGGTCAAAAAGCTCAATTTTTGTCTCATTAGACCAAAGAACGTTCTTCCAATTTTCCTTGGAGTCTCCCACGTGCCTTTGGGTGAATTCCAGGCAAGATTTCACATGAGCTTTTTTCAACAGTGGCTTTCTCTTTGCCACTCTCCCATACAGCTTTGGCTGATGAAGAACAATGATATGTACAATCTTTCCCATCTGAGGTGGCCTCCTTCATCAATCTGCTTTTCGCCCGGTTGCTCAGTTTGTGAGGACGCCCAGCTCTAGGCAGATTTAGACAAGTGCAATACTCCTTCCATTTCTTAATGATGGATTTGACTGAACTCCGTGGGATGTCCAGTGAGTTGGAAATCTTTTTGTAACCATTTGCTGATTTGTATTTTCTATTATGTTTTCTCTGTGTTGCTTTGAGTGCGTTTTTGTCCTCATGTTGCAATTGCAGCAGGAATACTGATGAACCAGAGACTGGACCTCCCAGGCACAGGTGTTTTTTATACATTATGACATGAAAGAAGGTTTTATTGCAAATTCTGGTTAAAAAAGCCAAATTATATAAACCGTGATTTCATTTATTAAAGCAATAAAAGGGTGAAACATCCTGGGGTGGGTGGATACTTTTTATAGGCATTGTATGGTTGTTATGAAGGGGAAAATTAGCTAAAGACACCAA
This sequence comes from Etroplus canarensis, assembly GCA_015106775.1. Classification (NCBI taxonomy): domain Eukaryota; kingdom Metazoa; phylum Chordata; class Actinopteri; order Cichliformes; family Cichlidae; genus Etroplus; species Etroplus canarensis. The sequence goes on along the minus strand of VUQH01086144.1, from coordinate 18,869 downwards.
AACTATGATTTTTAGCAGGCTGTAAACATGTTTTTTGTGCTATAAAGTTGTCCATTTTAATATAGGAGTCTATGGGGCTCACTTTTGGAGCCAGCTTCAACTGTTCACTAGAAGAAATTGCAGGTCTTGGCACTTTCTGTGTTGTACAAGTTGCATAAAGCAGCAGAATAATAATGGTGTCACCTGGTTTTTATGCTACCTCATTTGCATTGTGGGCAGCAATAACGGCAAATGACTTATAACCTTAAGCCACTAACACTCGAGCATATAATGCAATATTTACATAACAGCAAAATCTCTGCCATATGCAAAGTCTGCACAAAGCTTATGTTTACTGTCATGTTTCCTGTTTAAACAATGAAGGTAGGCAGAGGGTCTGGCTGGGAAAATATGTTCTCCTATTTTAAATCTTTGCTTTTTAAATTGAGTCTGTGGTTTTTCAAAACAACAATCCTCAATACTGTTTACTGAAGTGGCCCAAAAGGTCAGAGAGAACAATAAACAGGTCACACAACAGGAGCATTTAAAGCAAATTCACATGATGAATCACCCCCTGTCTCATGGAAAATCATGAAATGGTCCCGAAATGCGATCTGTTTGTTCATAGGCACAAATTTTCCCTTTCTGTGAGCAAACCACAACCAGCCACCAAAGTTGAGGACCCGCCGCCTCAAGAAAAGAGAAGGAAAAACTGTCCGTGGACTGTATTGTGAAAGCTACCTGGCTCATTATGGAGGGCCAAAAGTGCCGAAATTAAAAGCGAAATAGCTCAGTGAAAAAAATTAAATACACCACAGATTATAATACCGATAACTGCAGCCATTCATTAGGTTAGCTCATTTTTACTGCATGACAGACTTTGATGAAAGCCTCCTCATTTGTGTACTAAATCAAGAAAAAAATGTGGAAAGAAACACTACTTTTATGGCTTCTCTCTTTTTCCTCAAGGGGTCACCATGGCAGATAAATCAGTGTGATTTGGCACTGATTTTCTTTACATCACATGTCCTTCCTGATGTATCCCAGACAAATGGCAGGGATACATCAGCAAGTCTTATCAAACAGTGAGCGAAAACCAAACTTGTCTCAGACATTCTTGGCTGAAGTTTGGTCCATTTTTGGTTTTTTCTTCTTCTTCCATATGAAGTTGTCTGTCTCTGCCCATCGGGGACCCACAACATGTTCTTTTATTGACAACAATTTAAAACTCACCCTACATCTTTCCTTGTACTTATGTGTGCATTATCCAAACCATACTATCTACAGACAAAAATGTATTGGGCCTCACCACTGAAACATTGAATTTGATGGTTTCATTCAGTCCCACAGGTGTATAAAATTGTCATGGTGTGCCATGGTGTGGTGTGGACCCAATATGCAGTACCGCTGAGACAGAGGGGAACCATGACAAAAATAAAGCACCTAGACATGCAGTCTGCCTTCACAAACATTTGTGAACTCAATGAATTTGAGTGTGGTACTGTAATAGTATGCCACTGTTGCTAGGTATTCCACGGTCAACTAACTGTAAGTGGTATTAATGAGAATCAGAATACTTGTTTAATCCCAGGGGGGAAATTGTATTTTGCTACAGATGCTCAGTCATATATAAAGAAACATACGCTTGAAACGCAGTAGAAATATGATTTTAAAAAATAAACAGATAAACTCGTCTCTATGAATAAATAATTCTAAAGCTAAACAATGTGCAATATGTAAAATATGAATATTTACACTATGAAAATGTCAAGGGGTCACATTGAGGAGTTATAGACTTTGATGGCCACAGGTATGAAGGATTTCTTGTGGTGTTCTGTGGTGCATCATGGTGGAATGAGTCTGCTGCTGAATGTGCTCCTGTGTCTGTCCAGCCCGTCATGGAGAGGGTGTGAAGGATTGTCCAATATTGTCCTTACCTTGGACAACGGTATCCTCCTCTCTGACACCACTGTCAGAGAGCCCAGCTCCAAAATGGCCTTGCGGATCAGTTTGTTGAGTATATTGCTGTCCACCACTCTTAGTCTGCTGCCCCAAATCATGATAGCATAAAGGACGGCACTGGCAACCACAGACTCATAAAGCATCCTGAGCTTCGTCTGGCAAATATTGAAGACCTTGAGTTGTCGCAAAAAGTAGAGATGGCTCTGGCCCTTCTTGTAGATGGCTTCTGTGTGTTATTGCAAAGTGAAAACATTTAAGCACTACAGAAACTAAGCCACAAAGTGACAGACCACATGAAGTTACAGAGGTGCTGAGCCACAGCACCTCTGTGTAAAAGTCACCAGCACTCGGCTGTCTTAATAACTGCATAGTTTCAAACCTCCGCCGGCATTAGCATCAGCACAAAAACTGTGTGCCAGAAGCTTTGTGGCAGTTGCATGCAAGCCTCACATCACCAAGCACAATGGCAAGTGTCAGATGGAGTGGTGTCACTGGACACTGAAGCAGAAGAATCAGGTTCTGTGGAGTGACAAGTCATGCTTCTTTATCTGGCTTATCTGATGGATAAATCTGGGTTTTGCGAATGCCAGGAGAACATTACCTGCCTGACTGTGGAGTTGTTATTCTGAGGCTGGTGAGTATGTGTCATGTATTATTAATCTGCATTTGGATTTGGCAAAGATTTTATGCTGGATGCCCTTCCTGACACAACCCTTCCCCATTTACCCGGGCTTTGAACCAGCACTAGGAGTACACTTGTGTGTGGCTCCTGTGGAAAGAAGTTTGGTGTGTGAGGCACTTCATTTCTGATCATTTTATGCACCAGTGTATGTGAATGTGTTAATTTATACAGAGGAAAACACAAAATCAGGCATACAGACGTGGTTTCTCTTCTGTGTTATGTTTGTGGCTTAATCTCTCTTTAATCTGATTTCATGCTGCTTTTGTGTCTTCAAAGGTCACCACAGCGGATCATCTGCCTCCATCTCATCCTAGCCTTTGCATCCTAATCTGTCACATCAACCCTCTGCATGTCCTCCAGGTGCATCCATAAATTACCTCTGTGCTCTTCCTCTTCTCCTCCTGCCTGGCAGCTCCATCTTCAACATCTCTTGTCCAATATATCCTCCTCTGCATCTGTCCAAACCATCTCACCCATGCCTCTCTGACTTTGTCGCCAAACAGCTCAACCAGAGCTGTCCCTCTGTTGTACTCATTTTAATTTTATCTATCCTGGTCGTTCCCAGCAAGAATTTTAGCATCTTCAACTCTGCCACTTCCAGCTCTGCCTCCTGTCTTTTTTATTGCACCACTGTCCCCAAACAAAGCATCACAGCAGGTCTCACTATCATCTTGTAAACCTTCCCTTTCACTCTTGCTGCTATCCTTCTGTTACAAATCAACCCTGTCACTCATCTCCACCCACTCCACCCTGCCTGCACATCTCTTGTGCACTGTCCATTGCTTTGGATAGTTGGCGAGGTATTTAAACTCATTCACCTTCACTCTACTCCTTCTATTTTCACCATTCCACCCATCTCCCTCTCATTCACACACTTATTCTGTCTTGCTTCTACTGACTTTCATTCCTCTTCTCTCCAGTGCATACCTCCGCCTCTCCAGGTTCTTTTCTACCTGCTCCCTACTCTCACTACAGAGCACAATGTCATATGCGAACATCATAGTCCACAGAGACCTATCTGTCAACCTGTCCATCACCACTGTAAACAAGAAGGAGCTCAGAGCCAATCTCTGATGTAATCCCATTGCCATCTTGAACCCATCTGCCACTTTAACCACCAACCTCACTGTTCTCTCATTGTTCTCACACATGTCCTGCACCATCCTCACATACTTCTCTGCAACTCCTGACATCCTCATGTAATTCCACACTTCTTCTCTTGGCACCCTATCATATGTTTTTGCTGAATCCACAAAATCACAGCGTAACTCCTTCTGACCTACTCTGTACTTTTCCATCAGCACTCTGAAAGCAAACATTGCATTTGGGGCAACTGTAGTTTAGGAGGTAGAATGGGTAATCCTCCAACAGGAAGGTTGGCAGTTCCTGGCTTCTCCAGTCTACATGCCAAAGTGTCTTTGGACAAGATACCGAGACCTAAATTGCTCCCAATAAATCCATCATAGTGTGATTGTGGTGCTTGATAGTTAAATGTGCTTAAAGTGAATGAGGCTTGCAGTAAAAAGCACTTTGAGTGCTCGGTCAGACTAGAAAAGTGCTATATAAATACTAGTTAATTTAACATCTGTAGCATTCTTTCTCAGCATGAAGCCATACTGCTTCTCACTGATTGTCACTTCTCTTTTAAACCAAGCTTCAACAACTTTTTTGCATATCTTCATGGTCTGCTCAACTTTATACCTCTGTTTATACCCCTCTTTTCTTTTATGAAATAATTCAACTAAATGTTCATATGTCACCTGTTTACTTCAGCAGAAAAATAATTTATTAGCTCACGTGTTTCAGTAAGATTTGTCTCATGATGATTTTTATGAAACAAGCAGATCTCAGCAATGTTACCGGCAGAACAAAAACAGATCCGGAAATTTTACCTTAAAATCACTGGAAATCAGTGGCCCACAACTTACTTGATTTTCTGATTTTCAGCTTGCAATTTGCCTGTGTTTGTCGTGGTTAACATTGCCAGAAGAAAGATTGATCAGGGTTTGGATTTGATCCTGAAAACCAAACAATCCCACCAAAAAAGATCGGTGCTGATGCCAGAAAGCTGGCGCCATCACTGCACCACAAAATAGCTGGGCCCCCAAAGTTAGAACCAGAGTTGTTACAGCTTTATATTTATTTTTATATTTTAGAAATTAGGGCAGAAAAATGACCAGAATACAGGGAATGAAGTGTCTGATGCTCCAAATTTCTTGGTGGATGACCCCCGCACCTTGCACATATTGTGTCCTTTTCAAAGCTGATACAAAACCTACAGCCATGCTGTAAGCCATCCATGGAAACTGCCCAGATGTTTCTAATAATACTACAATATAAATGGTTCTCCAACCTGTGGAAGTGTGGGCTTAATCTCAAACAACCACCAGGACCAGCACTGGTATCAGCAGAAAGAAGGTATAAGCAACCCCACGCTAAATGGATTGTAAATAAAAATTCTAAATAAAATAAAAAATTGAAACTAATTAAAAATATAGCCCTATAATAACTTTAGGGCCCAGTTGTTTTTGCTGCCAATTTTTGTCCTGTTTCCATTCATTATTTCCTCTTTCTTAATAGAGAGAATCAAAATCTTTTCATTTCCTTCTTCTCATGTCTGGAATTTTTTACTTTCCCTCAAATATGTCTTTTTTTCCACCACCTCCATCCTCCATGTTTCACGCCAACACTTTTCCATTTATTCATCCCTGCTCCTCACCATCTGTCTTCTTCATTCTTTCCTCCTCAATGTTCACTTTCTCTCTACTAACTGATAATACTGACTGTGGTAGGTTGTATCCACAGTGTGTATTTGCTGCTTTGCGTCTGGTTTGAGTTCACTTTTGGTACAGTGATACAAAGTTGGTACAGTGGCACCACCTACTGGACACAGATCATTTCAGCACAAGTGAATTGCACAAATATTCAGCATACTTGTGTAGTTGATTTGTCCAAAAAAAAAAAAAAAAACCTCCTGCCCCCTTCTCTTAATCACTTTTCCTTGATGGAAAATATCATGAGGCAAAGGAAAGATGTGAAGGAGGATTTATAGGAGTGCGGTGCTCAGAGAATCTACCTGCACTTCCACAGGTCTCCTTAATAATATGATGTAGGTCTGCTGTGGTGAAACTACAATGTCCTGAATGCAGTTTTTACATGCAACTGTCTCCTCTCACAGTCCAAAGATATGTGGTGTCAGGGTGACTGGTGGTTCTAAATTGTCCACAGGAAAGAATATGGGTGTGAATGGTTGTCTATCTCTCTGTGTTAGCCCTGAAATAGAGTGGCACCCTGTCCAGGGCATACCACGCCTTTCACCCTATGACAGATAAGTGGGAGAAAATGGATACAATGTTTTTGCTATAGTGTTGTCCTACTCTTCAATTCCCATTTTCTATCCCAGATACTGCTATAACTGCTTATAACTCTGTGATTTCAGCTGCTGTTTTGTCTGTGGTAATTATCTTTGGGTTTCAGTAGGGAAGCACCCACATCTGTATAGCTTTTTAATTTGAGATAACTTGCAACTTTTCCCGTTGGGCAGCAAAACACTTGTTAACCTGCCCTTCTCCATGATAAAAGCTTACACTGGTCAAAGCTGCCCATTGGAAAAATGCAGGCGTTTGTGAACTTGAGCCAGTCAAAATGTACACCTCAGTATGAGGAACAAGGAATAAAAAGGGGTAAAAATGCTGCATATATACTATTCAGTTCAATTCTATTTTTATTTATATGGCATCATTTCACAACAAAAGTCACCTCAAGGTGCTTTACACTGTAAGATAAAGACCCTACAGTATTCAAGAGAAAACCCCAACGATCAGACAATCCCCCATGAGCAAGCATTTGGTGATTGTGGGAAGGAAGAACTCTCTTTTAAATCTAATCCATTTTAATTCACTCAATACCTTCAGTAAAAAATATGATGAAAGTTTCCAGAAGAAAAATGTTTATCACATAAAATTTACATTTGTGCTCTAGAACGCCATAGAGCCCCATTCTGGACTATGTCGAGAGCGTCCCCTATGGAACAGGAAGTCCAGAGAGTGGGAGTACTACAATATGTCACAGGTCTCTCTTGTAGCCTGTTTCAAGCCAGTTTAGCACCTTTTAAGCTAACCTCCCTCTAAGCCAGCTTTCTTCTGATTGGCCACCCCTTGCAAGCTGTGCCTGTGATGACCATAATAGGGATATGCCCTCTTTATGACATCATACATATCCAAGAGTAGAAAAAAATGCATGAAACTGGGCATATTTTAAAATAGCTTGTAGATAAACTGACCTCATTATTTGAAACTTTGGCCATGTGTAATATGTCCATAAACTATTGGAACAGCATATAGAACAGAAAATAAGGAAAAGCAGAGTTGGTCCCTTTAAGTGAGAATTTTTAATCTGGCTTAGCAGTGTTGAAACAACATTTAAGGCAATATTATTTTACACCTTAAAACATCAAATAAAAAGACCTTGTGTTTTTCTTCTTTAAGTCTATTTAATTGACATTACAGTATTACATAATGTAAGAAATTTCAACACTCCTTAAGATATGCAGAATAATAATAAATCTGACCTCTGTGGGCCACTGAGTCCCTGTATCATGCAAAGCAAATCACTGTATTTACATCTATTTTAAGTGACTGTGTCTTTGACTACAGACAAATGTAGCCAGTGCCACTGAGTTGGCAAATGACTTGATTTGTGATCAGCCGGATAAGCAATAAATAGACTGATTATAGTTTTCCACATAACCCACATAACCCAGGACATATGCATTAGTCCTTCTCTAGATATTAATCTCAAGGGTTTTTTAGATTAACAAGAGGTACTTAGTATTTAAATGCTGTTGTCAAACAAACCTGACTCAGCAAAAATGAGTCAGTCGTTTAGTGGCAGTTAAGAAGAAAGGGTATAAAACAAAAAAATCATAGCTCAGGCACATATCAGATCACTACAGACTCATGCAGGTAATTCTATAACTAGTTGGACTGAGTTATTGGCGCCTTCTTGATGTCATCTTCCTCCTCCACCTGAGTGTTGGGGTTGTTACCCTCTTCACCACCTGACTCCTCCTCCTGCTTGTCACTCCGCCACCGCTGCTTGAAGTGGTTGTTGAGCCGCTCCAGGATGTCGATGGAATGGTTGATAAGCAGGGCCAGCCAGGCCAGTCCAAAGAAGATCCATGAGGCCATGAGGACGCTGTACCAGTCTGGGTAATCTTTGTCTGGATTATTGTCTGAAAAACACAGAGGTTGTCAGGTTTTTGAAAAATAAAATTCACTTTGAGATCAAGATGAGTAAGTTCCATGACTCCGCCCATAAAAAAAAATAAAATGAAGCCTGATTAAAATGTGGCCAATCTTTCCTTCAGGTTCACCAACTGTTTCACAGACAGTGATTTCTGGAAGTGTTCCTGAGCCCATGCAGTGATGTCCATGACAGAATCATACCTGTTTACAATGCAGTGACAACTGAGGGCCTGAAGATCACCAGCATCCAATATTGGTTTTTAGCCTTGATCTTTGCCCACAGAAATGTCTCCAGATTCTCAGAACCTTTTGATGATATTATGTACTGTAGATGATGGGATATTCAAAGTCTTTGCAATTTTACATTGAGATACATTATTTTGAAATCGCTCCAGAATTTGTACAAGCAGTTTCTTGTAGACTGCTGAACCTCTGTCCATCTTTACTTCTGAGACACTCTGCCTCTCTATGCTGCTCTTTTTATATCCTGTCCTGTTGTCATTAAGTAATTTCCCTCTGGGGATTAATAAAGTATTCTGATTCTGATTCTGATTTAACTCAGTTAGCTGCAACATGTTCCTCCAGCTATTTCTTTTTAGTACTACTTACTTTTCCAGTCTTTTGTTGCCTGTGTCCCAACTTTAATGGGATGTAAATATCCCATTTTCAGCATCTGATACGTTTTCTGTTTTTTTCTCAACAAAATTTTGGTTTATGAAATTTGATAATTGTTGCATTGTGTTTTTAGTTGTATTTTACACACTTTTTGGAACTGGGGTTGTATAAAGTGCAATTTTTCACTATAGAGGACCAACAATTTTCTCCCTGACATATTCTCTTGATATTTAAGTACACTGTACAGAGTGCCTGTAACACAAGAAATTTCTCCCCTGGGGATTAATAAATTATTCTGATTCTGATTCAAATTTCACACCAAGAACACGTAATCCTCAAAGCATTTATAACCAGTTGTTTTATGCATTTTTACCTGCCACAAAATCACCAAAACCGATGGTGCTGAGGGTGATGAAGCAATAGTATATGGCCTGGGCGTATGTCCAGCCCTCTTGCTGCTGGAATACAATCATGGGCATGATGAGGAAGAGAACTGTTCCACAGAGGTAACACACCAGGTGGACAAAAAAGCGTGTACATGTCTGTAGTAAGAAGATAGAGAAATGATGTTAGAGGGCAATGAATAATCTGCCTTTCAAAAATACTGATCTAAAACCATGTGACCTTACTTTTCGGCCAGTCTTTCCCTCAATGAAGTTGGAGGCGTTCCTCTCTATGGCTAGGATGTACTTGCCCACTCTGTTGAGCACTACTAAGTTGAGTGGTATACCAAAGAGTGCAAAGAACACGCAGAAGATCTGGCCACCTGTAGTGCTGGGGCTCATGTTTCCATAACCTGCAAAACTGTAAACTGTTACTGTGGTGGAAGGAGACCAGTAGCCTGCAGTATCATTTTAAACATCTAACCTTCAAATAGTTCTGCAGAGATAATTATCAAAGACTTTATTGAGTTATCCACCGGCCACCTTAAGTAAGCTGCCTCGCTTTAAGAGAAACTCAAAGGAAATAAATTTTTCTTTGAGTTTCTGCTGAACACTGTTTTTTTAACATAGACTTAAAGAAGCAGATTTAATTTATTTGCACTGAAATTAACTATTGTTTTAATTCAGACAGGTCATGAAGTCACAGTAAATCATCTAATCCTATTGCCAGCTCACATCTTCTTATCAGTTCTATTAGCAAATCTCCTACAGGGTATACTCCTTGTTATTTTCTGTCTCATTTATTCTGTTTGTGTGTAGCCTGCATAAATAAAATATCTGGAATAGTACAATAATATACAGTAAGACAGTTTAAGAAATACAAAATCTCAAAATTTGGTTGTTACTTAAGTAAAATGATGTAAATTATGTACTAAAAGTAGTAAACAAAAATAAATAAATTAAAAAAAAGACTCATCACTGTTACATATAGTATCTAGTATCTTTATATTCTACAGTATTTCCTCTATAGTGATTTCCAAAGGATGGACTGCGACTGTCATGGTCTTCTGTCCTCCAGGTTCTGGCCTGCCTTCTCTCTCTCTCTCTCTCTCTCTCTCTCTCTCTCTCTCTCGCTCTCTCTCTCTCTCTCTCTCTCTCTCCCTTTCCCCCCCATCTGGTGTGGGTTGAGCAAATTAACATTGCATTTCAGTCTTCTGGTGTGGGTGCAGTGGGGGCAGAGTCTGGGCTGCACACCTGTGCCCCATGTCTCATCCTGAGGATATTAAAGCCATGCAGCCCTCTCCATTCTCTGCTAGAACATTAGCCACCAGTGAGTGTATACTCTGTGAGCCCAACCTGGATCTATCAAGGAACCAGCGCAAGGACCCAGCCAGCGTCACACTTGCTCCCTGGACCTCGGGACCAAGTTGGTTTCAAATCATACTATCTGGACTCAAAGACTCTGCCTGCTTCACGCCCCGCACCCTGTACTCAAGGACTCTGCCTGCCACCTCTCACTCTCTGGAGACAAGGACCCTGCCGACCACGCTCTCACCCCAAAATCTGTGCAACATTCATGAACTGCCACCTAGAAGCATCAATACTACTTCACAAGGAAAAGTCTGTTATTGATCTTGAATCCTCTTAAATGTGTCCTTCTGTGTCTGTCCACTTTCGGGTACATCTCACAAACCCTGACAGCGTCATGTCATTTACATTAAATATTCAACATTTAAGATAAAAGTGGTTATCTGGAGGAAAAACAAGTGCAATCAAAAACATGCCTAAATTTGGAACTCAACAGAATCAAAATAATCTGTGAAAATTTAAAGAAAGAAATACTCTTTGTAATTTGGTGAGTTTATCAGAGTTTTGATTTAGGGTTTTCAGTGAGCTACAGAAGGTTTTCAGATTTTAAACTGGGGCCCGAGAGTTCCTACATCTTAGGAAAGGACCACAGGCAGTAGAAAAGGTGGAATTAACACTGTGACTCCACGCATTGGTTTGTGAAGTCCTGTTTTGAAGTACTGAGATGAGCATTTTTGCTGTTGCCATCTTTGTGTTTCAAAACTGGATGTGATAAGAAAAGAGTCAGTCTGACTGCAACTGCATTCTCATTGGATAATGACTTGTCAATTACAAGTCAGTGAGCATAACTTCCATAGTCATCATTTCTGACACCGCTTTAAAATGACACAGATTTACTGTATAGTAAGACCTGAAATGAGTGGCTGAGCCAATCAGAAAAGTGTCAACCACAGGTATTACCTCCTGATGCTATTAAATATAATGCAGGTGTAAGGTGATTCGATGTTGGTTTCACTTTTCAGACCTCAAATCTACATCCATCTTTTATACTGTCTGTGGAAAACAGAGAACCATTACCATATTAAATCGTGGTGGGCTTTCTTTAGGCTTACAGAGCTTGGTGAAACTGGGACTTGAGATGATTAACATGATATTAATATGTGGGAGAAAAAATTATGCTGTTTGTGCTTCAAAAGAACACCTGTTTTTGAACTGTATGGCTTTCCATACAGCGCTGTATTGTCAAACTGCTTTATAAAATTCACTGGCCTATTGTCATTATCCTTATTATCATGATCATTTTAAATATTGCTGGCAACAACAAAATAAGAGAATCCTTCGCGTGTTAAATAGATGTTGGCACCTCCTACAGTTACAGAATTGGATTTTCTCATGAAAATCCGCTGCTTGAAATATATTGATACTATTGGCTGATCATAGGACAAGATCACAGATCTCTTGGGTTTTTTCCTTCCCTGATTGCTGACCTATGGTTGTGACAACAGTTGCAGCAAACACAGCTGAGCTGGTGAATTTCCAGAAGCCATCTGTGGTGTAGTTGCCTTTCAAACTGAGGCCCGCTTTTGATGCATCTTGAACAACCTGAAAAATAAATTAAAAACAAAAACAATAAACACATTGTTAGTTTTTACCTATTCTTAAAATGAAAGAAAATGATTTCACATCAGACTTTATGACTCACAGTTACATAACTCCTTTGCATACTGATTCACATTTTTTAAAGAGCTGTCTAAACACCTTAAGAAATGCAACCTTGTTATCTGGCACTTTATCAGCTGTAGTGCAGCTGTTTTCTGAAGGTATTGTAATAAGACAAATACAAGAGAAAGCTGGAGAGGATGCTGCAGCTGAACAATATGAGAGAGGTCTGGAGTGGCATGAAGACAATCACTGGTTTAAGAACAAACAGCGGCAGAGGTGTTGAAGGCAGTGTGGACTGGGCCAATGAGCTAAATCTGTTCTTATACAGATTTGACTCTGTGGCATTGGCCCACACTTTTTTTTTTATTTTTTGGGTTCTCCAGTGCATTCAACACCATCAGGCCAGCTCTTCTGGGTGAGAAGCTGAAAGCGATGCAGGTGGATGCCTCCCTTGTGGCCTGGATAATTGACTACCTGACTGGCAGACCACAGTATGTGCGTCTGCAGCACTGCATGTCAGACAATGTGGTCAGCAATACTGGAGCCCCAAAGGGGACTGTTTTCTCTCCGTTTCTCTTCACCCTCTACACTGCAGATTTGAACTACTGCACAGAGACCTGCCACCTTCAGAAATTTTCTGATGACTCTTAGGTTCTGTAGTGCTTAAATGTTTTCACTTTGCAATAACACACAGAAGCCATCTACAAGAAGGCCCAGAGCTGTCTCTTCTTTTTGAGACGACTCAGGTCCTTCTAAATATACCAGATGGTGCTCAGGATATTTTATGAGTCTGTGGTTGCCAGTGCCATCCTTCATTGTGACTCCCTGATATTTTCACATTGCAAATATTCATATTTTGCATATTGTACACAGTGTTACTTTAGAGTTATTTATGCTACATATGGCAATTCATACAGACAGGTTTATTTTTTTATTTATTTTTATCATATTTCTTACCTCTCACATTTATATTTACTGCCTTTCAAATCTATATTTATTTATATATGGCTGAGCGTCTGTAACAATACACAATTTCCCCCCTGGGATTAATAAAATATTCTGTTTCTCATTCTCACAACTTTATTCACAGAGCCCTTTTGAAATCAAAGTTTGCAAAGTGCTTCTATTAACAAAAAAAATGAGCTAAAATTAACATAAAGTTTACACTCAGTTAAAACAAGAAAAAGAGATGCAAAATGCAAATATAAATAGTTAAGTGCAATAAATGATTAACAGCAATAGCAATAACAACAAAAACCTTAAACACACCACCTATACAGCTGGTTTGGATTTGCTTTGACACAATGCAAATCAAAGCAGCTTCTCTCAGCCTCTTACATAAGCTCACAGAAAGTTTGAGCTATTTATCTCTTCAGGGTTATTATTTGTACTTCAGCATACAGTAAAATATTCATTTTCCAGGATGAATTTTGCAACTTTAAATCAAGCTTTTAGGTTTTCTGGGAGAAGCTGTGTTAACTTTAAATGAAGTCTGATCACGACCTGTAGGCAAAGCAGAGTGCAGCTCTGAAGGGCTGAATGAGGCACTATTTGCATGGGCCTTGCTGCATTTCTGCCAAGAACAGAAGTCAATATTTCATGCTCATTTTCTCCTTTTTGCCCCACTACTGCTGGCAGTCGCTTCAGTAGTTTACTGAAAATATAAACCACTGAACAGATAATCGTCCTACATGATTTTAGAGGGACTTTTTGTAATTACCCACTGCAAAATGTAAGTTATAAACTTCCCCACCATGTGGCACTGTTTTACCAGTGGGTGTGTTAAGATGTTACAAAAAGTACAAAAACTGACAAGAAGTGCCTTTACTGAGGAAATAAAATGTGTTGTTGGTTATAGTTTGTTGAGATGCAGTTGGAAGCGCTTTCTTCAGCTTTTCAGGACCTCACCAACACTTGATATGTTTAGCACTTTAAAAAAAATTTCCAACTCTGTGGCCTTTAAACCAGACTGTCTTAAAAATTTCTTTACTTGTATTGCTTTTTGTTTTAAACTGTACAGCAATTTTACCAACTAAGCTGTTCTAGCATCCAAAAATGACCCATTGGGGTCTTTTATGACACCATTATATGTTACATTTTGTGTTTATCCTACCTATACTGTTTCAGTAGCATACCCCTTTTTCATGCCCTTTCTCTATGACAGGTATTTTAAATGCTCTCAATTCCATTAACTGTAGTTTTTAATCATCTTATTTGAAGATGTGTAAGATTCAAAATATTGTGTTCAGAAACATTAAAAATCAGGACTCTTGCAGCAATGCATCTTGTTACTCCAGGTCTATTCACTGCAAAACATCAACATGTAGTTAGAAGTGGAAAATTACAATCAAATTAAATCCTATCATATCAAAATGATATATACACACATTTCAGGCAACTTTACATTATGCAAAAAACTGTGAAAAGTTGCAGGACAAGTCAACAAATTTAAAGTAGGAAACATTTTTACAATTATAAATACCACAACGGCACATAGAAATAGGCTGAATGTGTTCTGCTGTTAACTCACGGTAAATCAGTCAGTTTAAAACATGTATAACCTCACATGGATAGCAGCAATTTTCCTCTGTAAGAATGTGCTTTGCATGTCCCACACTAGTGGAATGTCTACTAAGAAACATGAAAATGCAAAGTAAGTATGGTTGTGTTTATAAGCTAAATACAGAGTGGTGAACCCAGAGGAAGGCTTATCAAAGCAACCAAGCACAAATTGTATACATATAAAGGCATAGTTCTTTCCATGTGTTTAATTTCTGTCTCACCTGAGCCACAGCCTCCAGGCCTTCTTGATTCAGACAGGTATATGTCATGAGCAGATTTTTTTTGTTCTGCAGCAACAAGCTGAGGTCCTTTTTTCCAAATTCTCCTTCCAGCTTCCAGAAAATCACCCCACCGATCAACACGTAGGCCACATAAACCAAGCCGAGCAGAAGAATGGAAGGCAACCGCACCAGACTTAGCATTTCTTTTAATTCCATCTTGGCTGAAAGTGTCTCACCCTCAACAGCTGGGTACAAATAGGACTGAGGTTTTACCTGCTTTTAGCTTCTTGCGCTGCATTGCAGGCAAATGAACCTCCACCTGTGCTACTGTTTAGATCACTCCAGGCCTGACATGCAAATCCAGAGGAGCAAAATATGATGAGACAAAGACAACAGGGCTATAAAGGATGCCTAAAGGAGGCGAGGACAAATCTTAGCATTTCAAACTGAGATTGCGGAGTTTACTGAGTTGTTCTTGGTTTGAGATATAGATACTGACACAAACACAGTTTGAGAGGCCACACCTCTCAGTCATTGAATTCAGAGTTTCATTCAGTCCTATTGCCACAGATGTAGAAAATCAAGCACCTAGCTATACAGTCTGCCTTTAAAAACATTTTGAGAGAATGTGTTGTTCTAAAGAGTTCACCGTACAAGCATTGCACTGAAAAAAACGCCACCATTATAAGTCAGGTGGTAAAATTTCTTCCCCTCACCCAGTGCTGAGACACAGGTCACGCAAAGTCACCAATGAGCACCAGGAGCTTCATGGCATGGATTTCCATGGTTAAACACATAAACAAGCAGAATGCAAGCAAAAGATGGAGTGGTGTAAAACCACATTATACTATGTGGTTGGCCTTGGCTCCTTAGTTCCATTAAATGGAAATCTTAATGCTTCAGCTTACCAAGACATTTTGAACAGGTCTATGCTTCCAGCTTTGTGGGAACAGTTTAGAAAAGGCCTGTTCTGTTCCAACATGACTTTGCCCCAGTGCACTAAACAAGGTCCATAAAGGATAAGTTTGGTGTGGAAAAACTTGACTGGCCCACACAGACCCCTGACCTCAACCCCATCAAACACCTTTGGGATGAGCTAGAAAGGAGAATCACGTCCGACATCAGTGTCTGATCTTACAAATACTTTTCTGCATGAATGGGCAAAAATCCCCACAGACACTCTCCAAAATGTTGTAGAAAGGTTTCTCAGAAGAGTGGAAGCTGTTACAGCAACAAAGGGAGAGAGAGGAAACTGCATATTGAAACCATTTAGAATGGAATGTCATAAAAGTTCTTGTAGATGTAATGTATAGGTGACTCAAATAGTTTTGTCCATGTAGCGTAAGTGTGTCTTTCTTTGCACCAATACAGTCTATGGATACAATTTGGTAACCAAGCTGTTAGCTGATAACTAAGCACCACCCTCTCACCCAAATATGATCACTGCGTGAACTGGCCAGAATTCTAAAGTTCAATTCAATTTTATTTACATAGCGCCAATTCTTGACAAAAGTCACCTCAAGGGCCTTTACACAGTAAGGTAAAGACTAGAGAGAAACCCCCAACAATGCGATGATCCCCTATGAGCAAGCACTTGGCAACTGTGGGAAGGAAGAACTCTCTTTTAACAGGAAGAGACCTCTGGCAGAACCAGGCTCAGGGAGGGGCAGCCATCTGTCTCGACCAGCTGGGGGTGAGGGGAGAGAGAAGAGAGAAAGGAGAGCAAAGAGAGACAGACTATGGAAGAGAGAAGACAACATTTGCAGCAGTAACAAATAAATGCATGGAGAGTGAAAAGAGGTGGGTGGATAGAAATGCCCAGAATATCATAAGAAGCCCCCCAGCAGCCTAAACCTATTGCAGCATAACTAAGCCCTAACTATAAGCTTTATCAAAAAGGAAAGTTTGAAGCCTAGTCTTAAATGTAGAGAGGGTGTCTGTCTCCTGAATACAAACTGGGAGCTGGTTCCACAGGAGAGGGGCCTGCCATGAAAAAAGGCAGTCCTACATATTTGTTTAATGTGAGAACTAAAGGACATATCCTGATCAAAAATGACTCCAAGATTCTTCAGTGTCACTTGAGACCAAAGTAATGCTGTCCAGAGTAAGTATCTGGTTAGAGAGTTTGAGGTTTTTAGGGCCAAATACAATAACCTCAGCTTTGTCTGAATTTAAAAGTAGAAGATTACAGGTTATCCAAGTCTTTATGTCTTCAAGGCATGGCTGTAGTTTAACTAATTGATTTGAGTCATCTGGCTTCATGGGTAAATATAGCTGGGTATCATCTGCATAGCAATGAAAATGTATGCAGTGTTAAATTTTACTGGTGTGATTGTTTTTTTTAATCTTCTTAGGACTCAAACCTGTTTTTCTATTGTCCGACTGAAGTAAGTAGCACTTGAGCGTTCCATTTTCTGCAGAACTGCTGCCGAGGTTTTAGGTTGCTGCAAGGAAAGCGTAAGCTATGTCTAACTCGCTTCGTAGTCCATCCCTCTGGAGTGTCGTACAGCACCCAGTGACACCACTGATGGTGTGGTTACAGCTGCAGTGGTGGACAGTCTACTTTTTGTAATGGAAGTGGGTTCTTGTGCCCAAATCTTTAACAACTCTTGAATCAGTGGAATTAATGTTTATGCATACATGCCATGATGTTGTTCCAGACGTCACAAATTCTGAAAGGAAAATGAGCATCAGTCAGTCTCTGGTGCTATTCAGAGGCAGCAGTGGGAGCTCATCCTGCATGCCTCTGGTCTGATGCAACGAAGAATAACAAAGGTTGCAAGTGTGTGTGTGTAGACAAAACAATGAGACTGAGTGATGGCACAGGGATTTCATATGTCCTCAGAAACACGAAGCCTAAAATCCATTACATGATAAACTCTTAGCCTTTAATGCAGCACTCACATCGGCGTACTTGCTCATGTCAGACTTGATCAGTTTCACGGATATAAGTGGCTTTTTGTCATTTGTTTGCTGTACTGACTGAGGACTATGCAGTATTCTTTGTGCTTGTGCATTACTGTCAGAGTCTTTGCAGTCACACGCCTACTACTGAAACCTTCCTCTAGGGCTCCTGCACATTTAAAACCTCTAGTCTAAAAGTTTAAAATGTTCAGGAGCCCTGAGACAACTGAAGCTAAGACTGAAATTGTGCTTCTCGTGCTCTACGGTGTGACGTGTTGTCTGAACTGTTTGCTTTCAGAGTCCAGGGATCGTGGCAGTGTGACCAGTCTGAGCAGCGGCTTTTCCCTCATCACCGAGGAGATGGCCGGTGCCTCAGGCTCGACCAGTGACGGCATGGACCCTTCCTTCAACCAACCCCTGGCCTCCAGCTGGTCAGCACCACACACATTCTCACAAAAATGCATTGGTTTATTTGTTTAGAAGGTTGTGTCTTTCAAAGTTGGTATACTCCTTTTCCATAAATACATTGAAGTTTATTCATATTTTTATTAACGCAGCACGACTACATGTGTCGAACATCATTCAGATCTGTGAGTCAGTCTGCTTCAGAGCCTCCTCAGCTATGCAGGGCAATTTGAATGGAGTCCTCAAGCACAAGGTCACTGAGGAATCTGACAGGTTGTGTTGGTGCACGAGTACACAGTGGATATGTTAAATTCCTGGGGTTTTCTCATGTAAAAAAGACACCACAATAAACCATTTTAAAACATTTTCCACCTCTAATGTGACCTTTAACCTGTACGATTCAATGAAAAAAGAAACAAATCTGTTAGGGGGGAAAATACAAAAACTGTACAGTGAAGTACAATAATCTCCCAGGCTTGCAGATCGCATGATGCCTTTGAGAGAAATTGGAAAACAGAAAAAATGGGAGGGAGGGTGTGGCATAGAAACACGAATAAACGGGTGTGCAGGGCAAGTAGACGTCTATAAATGTTCTGCCAGAAGGAAGTGTTTGATGTGTGGTCTCACCCCTGACATTCACAAGCATCACCTCCAGCTGAACAGGTGTACCTTAAGAAGGGGCCAGTGAGTGTAGTACGTTTCTGTCTACTCAAACTAAACACTCAAAGTGCTTTCATGCTGCACTGTCCAGTTTACATGGCTCTGGTTGGATCACATGTTATGCTTTTACTTGGGTTGAACAATGTTGAGCAGCTGTAGCCACAACTACATAATACAGTGGGGACAGATTTATTTATTTTTTAAAATTTGTGGTTAGGTGGTGGGCTCCACCCACTTTACAGCTGTTTTTTTTTTTTTTTTTTTCTGTTTGTTTGTGAAA
>VUQH01086143.1:0-11861 GCA_015106775.1 Etroplus canarensis | reverse complement strand
AAAACTTGTTGCATCATTCCCAAGAAGACTCATGGCTGTACTAGCTCAAAAGGGTGCTTCTACGCAATACTGAGCACAGGGTCTGAATACTTATGACCATGTGATATTTCAGTTTTTCTTTTTTAATAAATTTGCAAAAATTTCTGTTTTTTTCTGTCAAGATGGGGTGCTGAGTGTACATTAATGAGAAATAAAATGAACTTTTTTGATTTTGGCAAATGGCTGCAATGACACAAAGAGTGAAAAATTTAAAGGGGTCTGAATACTTTCCGTACCGACTGTACATATATATATATATATATATGTGTGTGTGTGTGTGTGTGTCTGTGTGTGTGTGTTTAAATGTTCCATACACTCTATAGACAAGAAGTAACTTATAGTCAGGAATTTTCTCACGGAGTATTTTGATTGCACCGTGTGTGTGTATCATGTCCTTCAGTGTTTGTTTTAGTGCAACAGCCCTGGGATATGTGCTGTTTTTCAGTGTGCTTGTTCTGGTTTTTATAGTCCCATGTCTCCTACCTGAGGGAAGCATTTTATGTTTATATAGTGCTTTTCTACTCTGAGCACTTAAAGCGCTTTTTACTGCACGCCTCATTCACACAGTGCTTTTTTGTATGACTTAAAGTGCATTTAACTATCATGCACACATTCAAACTCTGATGGATGCATCATGAGCAATTAGGAGTTCAATGTCTTGCCCACGGACACATTGGCATGTAGACTGGAGCAGCCAGGCTCCAGTCCAACCTTCCAATTAGAAGGAATTAGAATTAGACAACCCACTCTACCTCCATATGGTTTGGATGGTTGACAAAAGCTTACTGGCTGTTTTTGCAAGACTACCAAGTCTCAGTGATTAAGATGGATATAGTGTTGAGTATCTGAAACACCCCTGGATCATTTCCAGCAGGGGCTTTGTTTCGTGTTTGTACAGAAATAAAGACGAGATGCTAATAAAGATATTTAAAAAAAGGAGTGGCCTAAAATGTCTTGTGAATAATTATCTAAAGATGTTAAAGGCTTGCCTGATGTCACAATAGCATTACAGTACAGACTAATATGTTATAAACACAATACATTGTTATAAACTGTGTGTCGTGACACTTAAAACATTTTGTTGTCATTGTGATTTTAATTTGAACTAATTTGAACTAATGCTCAATTAAATTCTTGCCCTAGTGTATTTTGTGAATGACTTCTATGGCCTTTGAAAAAAAATGTATGATCATCTTTTCTTTTTTGTATCAGAATGATGGAAACGTGAATCAACAAGAGACAAAAGAGAAACCACCTGAGACTCCTGTGGTCCCACCCAGACCCACAGAAAAGGTGCAGCACACAATGTTTTTGTCTTTTGGGAATATTCTCAGGTTCAAAATAAAAATACTGTTTGTTTTTATGTTCAGAAACTGAAATGACTCAGCATCCTGTGTATCTGGAACTTCTCAGGGTTTCATGTTTCTTTCCTGTTCCATGTATCTGTTATTATTGTTCTCTTTGGTGTGTTTTGTGTGTGCAGGAACTGAACACACCAACCAGATACAGCCAACGCAGGCCAAACGCACAGACTGAGGATACAAAGGTATATACATAAAATGCCACCTTCCTCCCTGCATGTTTTCATAAATTGTTGAGTCAAAGCCTTCCTCTTCCTCTTCAGAGTGGCAAAGAAACTGATCAACCAGAAGCTGCTGCAGTTCCCAAAGATGAGGCGGATTTCAAACAGGTATTTCAGCTGCACCTACTGAAACCCCACTCATGCTTGATTTAAATACCGTACCGTCTTCCTCTTTCTTCACACGTGTGCTTTGTTGTAGAGTAATCAGTCACTCCTGACTGGAATATTTCGGCGGAGCCAAAGAGAGAAAGCACCCACTTTTACTGTAAGCAAAGCACTGGCAGCTCTTCACTGTAAATACAAGGCAGTCAGATGGGATTTCAAATATTGTATGTGTGAGTGTGTATTAGTTCTGTTTTACACTGTGCAGGCTTATGCCATTAAAAATTTTATACGTTTAACAGTATGTGGGGATTATTTTTTCATATTCCAATTTTTCTATAAAGGCAAAATTTTTATTGTATTCAAACGCTGCAGAAACTAGAAAAAGTCTGACAAACCGCATTGCCCTGTCTTGCATTTTTAAAGAAACCGACCTGGATTCACATCAAAGTTATCAAAATTTTTCCTGTTCCTCTCCTCCAAGTTTCCCCAAATTTTTAGTTTTTTGGTAATCTTTTCTGTAATCTGACAAATATATTGCGTTAGATCTGCATGGCTACTAGAGTGATGCACGCTTGTAGTTCACGCCATTTAAGCGCCATTTCAGCCACCGCATCCTTTAAATGATCTAGCCACTAATTCAAGGGCATACATACTTACCCCAGCAGTATGACACAAATACAACAAGGTAACTCTAGATGCCAAGAAATAATTCAGCCTTAAAATTATTAATCATGTAATTTCATCTGCTTAAAGCCAGCCTGTGGTATCATTTTATGTCAACAAACAGTGACGCTATAAGCCTTTATCACTGTGACAATCCTTGTTTTTGTTAAAAATTGTGACATCTCTACCTGTCTTTAAATATTTTCCTGTCTATTTAAAACATACAGTACTGTGCAAAAATAGTTGAACTAAGGGGGAAAAACCGGGGAAATAGGTGCACCAATTTATTGGAACATGTGTAAACATAAAGGGAAATACAGTGCATAAGGCAAAAACAGTTTGTAAAATTCTAATGAGCTTGGAATTCAACATTTGGTGTGACCACCTATATTTTTCAGCATAGGCTGAACTCTCTTAAGCAAGCTTTCTTGTCTTTTCTTCAAGCAGTCTTCAGGAATCATTCTTTAGGCTTCTTGTAGGACTTTCTAAATCTCTTCTTTGGATGCTAGCTGCCTTTTGTTCTATTCTCTGTCCCACATTACTTCAGTAATCTTGATTTCTATTCATCACTCCATATGACCTGTTGCTACTGATTTTCAGCCCACTTCTTGTATAATCTGGCATACCTCAGCCTTTTCTCCCTGTTCCCCTTCCTTAAGAATGGCTTTCTGATAGCCATCCTTCCACTGAGATCATTTCTGATGAGTAAATCGACCAGATGCATCTCTCAGGTCCTATGCCAGGTCTTTGTTGGACTTCTTAAAAACATGACTTGCAGTTCATCTGCTGTAGATAATTTTTTAGTCTGCCACTTCTTCTTTTGTCTTCCACTTTTCCAAATTGCTCTCTTTTCTCTAATGACACTGCACACCATACTGAGAAATGCCAAGTTTTCAGCTAATAGCTTTTTGAGAATCACATTGTTGGTGAAAAACCTATGTTAACCTTGGCATTTTTCATAGACTCAACTACATAAATGGGAACAAATGATTTTTTTTAGCATCAGGTTGCTTGTTGTCTATTGTGTGTAGACACAACACTGATTCTGATATTGTGTGCCTTTTTATGTATGGATGTTTCATAGGTCAGTGGTCAAGTACAAGGACTGGACTGAAAATGATTGAATAAGCAGCTTGTACCCTTCAGAAAGCCTGGAGAATTAATGGTCAAGACCGCTTTAAAAGTTTCAAGAAAGTCTAACTCCTTGGAAGCAAAACATCAGGAAATGCTTTTGTACAGTATTATAAACTCCTCCCTCGACCCTTGTCATCATATCTTGTTAGTCTAAAAATGCCTCGCCAGAAGGAACAGTGGCGCATTTACATGTGGTTCACATGTGTTGGTGCCATTGCCTGAAAGGAAAATCTTTTTATTGACTTGGGTGCATTTCTGGGCTTGCTGGGCTTGCTGGGTTCCTTGGTGCAGCCCTTGCCCCTGCAGCATGGACACTAGCCTTTGGTATATGAGCTGCCAGCCAAAGCAGATGAGCCATAGTAGCATCCTAATCAAAAGTTACTGTTCATAAAACATTTACTTCCTTCTGCTATGTTTTTGCCTACAAATCAACAACTGATATTAGGTTTTTGCAAACTTTTCAACTTTTATCAACTTGAAGAGTGTGAATTTCATGTTAATTTCCACAGTTAGGTACTAATTATTTCTGATAATTTTGACACCGAATGAATGCGTAACCAAAGTTTGTGTATCGGGAAAGATGGTAGTAACAAAGTAGATCACAACACATTTGTGGTGTTTATTAGACCATGACATCGTGGGAAAAATCAAAAGCTCCTTGCATTCAATGACAAAATATATGAACAAAAGGACATTTAAAGTATTAGTCTATAAAAATATGTAAATAAAGTGTCTAAAATGAATGCTAGTGGTGTCCCTACTGAACTGGTTTCAGGTCACAGATAGGTGTGTTTGGGTGTGTATCAACATGTAAAAGCTACTGTTTGTGACTCAGTGCGGATCATCAAGTAAATAAATAATTTCAGATATAGACAGTTTTGGTATCTTAAGCATGCAGTGTACATATGATGTTTCAGAGCCTTTCTCTTCATCACAGGATTTAAACACAGTTTAGTTTTTAAGTGGGTCAAGGTGTGAACTTTTGTTCTTTCAGAGTTACATGATCCCTGACGATGAAAAGGAAAAGGTGGATGACGTCCCAGTCAAACAGGCTCCTGACAACAAACCGGTATGTATGTGTTTGCGTGTGTGATCATGTGTGTGCTCCACTGTTAGTGTTGACAGCTGGTTTGTGACATGTGACTGTGATTAGCAGGGCATTCTAAAAGGAGTAATGAAAGGTTTGCAATTCAAGTCATCACCAAAGGTATGACGCACTGCCTGAACTTTCTGCTAGTGGTGGCTTCTGCGTTTTCATGTCTCTATTTTTACTGAAAATAGTGTGGTTTTGGTGGTGGTGGTGGTGGTGCATTTCTTTTTCTTTATCTCAATGATGCTTTAATTTCTAAACAGTTTTAATCTGTTAGTGCTTTTTTTGGTAACATAAATTGAAAAAGGTCATGGATGAATCCAGGTGAATGATCTGCAGGTTATAAATCCTTTCCTATATTAACAATGCAGCAAACTTGAGGAGAGACCAAGTTTGTGTGTGTTCACACAACATGTGTTCAAACCCCGTGTTTGTGAGGGACAGCCAATCAGAAAAGAAGAAGAGTTAAAATGACTTGTTTTGCACAGATGATTTGAGGGGCTGCACCAAGGCCCAGTAAAAGATACAGGCCTGTGATTAAAAGTTTCCATAGGCCTCTGTATTGTCCAGTGAAAAACTAAGTACACTCTCGCAGTGAGAGTGTAAGAGGGTAATAAGCAGCCAGGTGCTGCTTATCAGATTCACTTGATTAACTGATCATTATTAGTCAGTGTGAATACTTCTATAAAAGCAGAAATTTTTAGCAGTTTCCTGGCCTGAAACATTCAGGTGTGTGTTAACACAATGTCACAATTTTCCCAGGAGTGGACATCCCAGCAAATTCACCCTAAGGTCAGAACGTGTAATGCTAAGAGAAACTGCAAAATACCAACAGCAACATCTCAGACTCTACAGGCTTCAATTAGCGTGTTAAATATTAAAGGTCATGACAGTAATGTTAGAAAAGGACTGAACGAGTAAGGCTTGTTTTTAAGGCTTATCAGGAGAAAGCCTCTTTTCTCTTAAAAACAAAAGAGAACGTAGCAGTACAGCGTAGGCCTGGAAAGTTCCATCTGAACAAATCACAAGACTTCAGGAACAATTTTCTTTGGACAGATGAAACCAGTGGAGATGTTTGGCCACAATACACAGTGCTGCATTTGATGAAACCCAAACAAAGCATGTCAGCACAAGCGCCTCATACCAACTCTCGAGCGTGGTGGTAGGGGGTGATAATTTGGGCATGTTTTGCAGCCACAGGACCTCGGCACCTTGCAGTCATTGAGTTGAGTCCTGTGAAAACTTTCTTTTCCACATGACTGTAACTACAGATTATTTTTGACTCATGCAAAGTAACTCTAGTAGAGTACAAGAATAAATGTGACATAAATTCAGTTTAAATAAATGTGCGTAATATGATTATATGCATATATACTACATGATACAGATATTATAGCATTGTATTAATGTTAACATTTTATAAGATTTTGTTCCTGTAATCCAAAATGAATTCACCTCTTTACATTTCGGCCCGATCCATGTTTGGGCTTATCCCTGCCTTTAAAGCAGTCATTAATATTAAAAACAGAGGAGTGTCCATCTACCGTTACATTCATTAGCATAATGAATAATCTCCTTGAAAATGTAGCGTATTAATGCACGATTTCTTTTGAGGAAAAAAATATTTTGAAGTGATCTCTTAATATTTTACATTTAATGCTACTGCACATGTTCTTTACAAGCGTGCCCAAATCCAGGTTGTAAAAGAGGCTGAAAGATATTTTCTTAATTCCAAAACAGCAACATCACTTATACACATCAGTTTGTATTTGTAGCTTAGAATTTGGCAATGATTGCTGAGACCCATGTGTATGTTACAATCCTTTGTTTTGGGTAGCATGTGTCTCATGCACACGAATTGTAGATGCTGGCATCCATACAATATGTTACCACTGCAGATAAGGTTTCAACCCATACTTCTTTCTTTCATGATTACACTGTTGACTCTTTTCTCAGGTCAGCAGAGAGCCGAGCCCAGATCCCAGTGCAGAGGAAGCGGGTTCAGAAAAGGAACAATCCACAGAGAAAAACAAGCAGGAAAAAAATGCAGAACCTAAACAGGTACAAACCAAGAACATGTTAATAAGAAAGTTCTGCTTCTGTTTTTTTTTTCCAAACAAACAAAATTAACATTATATTATTAGTGTATCTCTTACATAATAATGAAGAATATTTTTAAAACCAGATTAATTGAAAACATGCAAATAAAAACCACTAAGTACACCTTTTGTCAGAGAAAGCCATTAGATTATTAGACTATTGTTAAACTATTTTTAGATTATTTTCCCAGTGTAGATGAAGAGCAAAATCATCGTTCTCAATTCCTCGTGGATGACTAAACTTTTCATCCTTCACATTTCCACAGGACAAAGGAAGTCGGCTTGCCGGAGTGTTTTGGAAATCACGCAAAGAGAAATCATCATCTCCAGTACTGACTGTAATTTCAATCTATTGTTTGTGTTTTTAGTCTTAATATTTATTTTTAAGCCTTTTCTGCTTATTTCAATCAATTTTATTTGTTTCTAGGTCAGTAAAGCACACAGTGATGCTGAAGATTCAGATGAGGAAGATAATGAGAAGTCATCAGAGACATCCCGTGTAAGTTTTGTTGCAGTGGCTTTACATATAAGGTCATTTTTACACATAAGAAAATCTTCATAATGATTGGCACACAGAAGAAAAGAAGAGAGAGAGGGAGAACTTTAGAGGCATTGGTTCAGCATGAGAATTGCTGTCCTGAATGAGTTTGTTTTTTTTTTTTTAACATTTAAAGGATTCTGTTATGTTAGTAGGGAGAAAAAGATTTTTGCACAGCAGACCAGTGCTCTTCTTCATGCTTTTGCTGCTGGCTTTATTGAAACACATTTCTTTACAGGAAAAGGGAGGCTTCTTCTCTGGCATCCTTAAAAATTCAAACAAACCAGCAGACAAAACGTCGGCACAGGTGAACTGGCACTAAAAGCTATCTGCTTCTCAAAATATAAAAGTAAAGTGTTGAGATAATAGTTGCATATTTGTGAAATTGCACTTAATTGCAGAGATATTACATGAACAGAAGTAGTTGTTTAAGTTTTTATCAGTACATATTCCTCTTTTTCTCTTACATTACTTTGGTGTTTCAGGAGAATCTGGGTGCTCACAGTGAACTTTCTGCCAGCAGCGACAGTCTGTCTGAAAACAAGGTGAGCAGCTTTGTGCTCTAGTAGCTGCTGTAATGGCAGAAAAGATAATGTTATCTGGAATTAAAGTGTACACACACAGATCTACTGTAGATTTGCCTGCAGAATGACCCATCTAGTGTTGAGTGAGCTGAGCGTAAGATACTGTTCCTGTCTGTTTCAGGAAAAAGGCCGATTACTTGGTGGGTTCTTCAAGAAGTCACCAAAACGAGCAGAAGCTTCTCAAACCGATCAGGTAGAATTGGTAAAAATTCAGATAAAACATCCTGGTTTTTGTACAGATGTATTGTGTGATTATTCAAAGCCAAGAGGTCACATGTCACCTAATAATCAAATTAAACCCATCTGTTATATAATTCAGGACCAGCATTCTCTTGATGGTGACTTATCTGGCAGTAATGATGATCTGAATGAAGCCCAGTCAAAGGTGAGCATGGGCATGTTAATCCATGTAGTGATGGGATTATGATTTTTTATTGTAATTATTATTATTATTATTATTATTATTATTATTATTATTACATAACAGTAACTAAACAGTGCATATCAATTGGTCTGATTTCACCAGGATAAGGGTTTTTTCAGTGGGATCCTCCGCAGATCTCCTAAGCCTCCTGGAGAGGGAACACCTGGGCAGGTAATGTGTGAGTCACTGAAATTGCAGGCTCTAATAACCAAAAGAAATGTGTTGTGGTGGGCTGTCTTTATATTGCTACAGCCTTT
Organism: Etroplus canarensis; assembly: GCA_015106775.1. Lineage (NCBI taxonomy): Eukaryota > Metazoa > Chordata > Actinopteri > Cichliformes > Cichlidae > Etroplus > Etroplus canarensis. The sequence continues at coordinate 3,346 of VUQH01086143.1, read as the reverse complement.
ACCTACATTGGCTTAATAGGACAGGGTTACCAAAATATATTTGGTCATGCATTTTAGCATTTTTTTAGGAATTTTCTTTTTTTTTATCCATACTATCTCTCTAGTTTTGAAAGTTCAGTCACCACTAATGTGTTTGCTCCAGCCGTTCCCATCTCATGTTTCCCACTGGTTATCTCACTGGCCATGTTGTGATTGTGGTGGTCGTTGATATCATTTCGTTTCTTCTCCAGTGCGAATCTCATTCCAGCTCCAACATCTTGGAGTTCAAGTTCATCCATGGGACATGTGACTCACTGCAAATGCAGCTGATTGCATTACTCAGTTATTTACTCTCAATGGCCACTTCCTTAGATACACCTTGTTAGTGCTGGGTTGGACCCAATTTGCCTTTAGAACTGCCTTAACTCTTCATGACGTAGATTAACCAAGATGCTACAAACATTCCTCAAATTTTGGTCCATACTGACATGATAGCATTACACAGTTGCTGCAGATTTCACATCCATGATGAGAATCTTTCATTCCACCACATCCCAAAGGTGCTCTATTGGACTGAGATCTGGTGACTGTGTAGACCATTTAGGTACAGGGAACTTATTGTTATGTTCAAGAAACCAGTTAGAGATGATTTTAACTTTGCGACATGACACGTTATTCTGCTGGAAGCAGTCATCAGAAAATTGGTACATAAAGGGATGGACATGATTAGCAACAGTACTCAGGTAGGCTGTGCCATTTAAATGATTCTCAGTTAGTACTAAGGGCCCAAAGTGTGTAAAGAAAATGTCCCCCATATCATTACGCTGCCACCACCAGCCTGAACCGTTGATACAAGGCAGGATGGATCCATGCTTTCTTGTTGTTTACACCAAATTCTGACCCCACCATCTAAATGATGCAGCAGAAATTGAGACAGTCTTCCTTTTACAGTCTTCTTTTGTCCAAGTTTGGTGAGCCTGTGTGAATTGTAGCCTCAGTTTCCTGTTTCCTGTGCTTGGAGTGGCACCTCATGTAGTCTTCTGCTGCTGTAGCCCATCTGCTTCAAGGTTTGACATGTGCTTCCAGAGAAGCTCTTCTGCATACTTTGGTTGTAATGAATGGTTATTTGACTTGTTGTCACCTCCCTGTTAGCTTGAAGAAATCTGGCATTTCTTCTCTGATATCAAGGCATTTTCACCTAGAGAACTGCCACTAACTGGATATTTTCACTTTTTTAGATTTTTTTGCATCATTCTCTGTAAACCCTAGAGATGGTTGTGTGGAAAAAACCCAATAGGTCAGCAGTTTGTGAACTACTCAGGCCAGCCTAACTGACACCAACAACCATGCCATGTTCAGAGTCACTTAAATAACCTTTCTTCCCCATTCTACGGCTCAATTTTAACTTAAGCAGGTTGTCTTGACCATGTCTCCATGCCTAAATGCAATAACTTGCTGCCATGAGATTGGCTGATTAGATATTTATGTTAACAAGCAGTTGAGGTATACCAAATGAAGTGGCCAAGAGTGTATATTGTCACAAATTGCATGGCAAGTAAAATATTTGCAGAAGAGTAACTTAGAAATGGTGTTTCTTAATATAAGAGGGGTTCTTTTGCAGTGCACACACATTCTCACATACACCTTTAGGAGCCAATTTTTAAATTTGCTCTGGTGGCCAGACGCCTGTACACAAAGACTGATTTTACAAAAGAACATGAGACTAAGATATAAAGTATAAAGAGGTTAAACACATAATACAAGCTGAATTCAACACAGTTTCTGCAGATAAAACAACAGCATTAGTGTCTGTAACAAGAAAAGCACTGTGCATTTGTATGGTATTAAAAGTACTGTATGAATTTGTGCACTGTTAGTAAAGAAAAAGACTTACTTGAAGGTTTAAATAATAGTCAGCAAAAATTCTGACTATGCAAGTTCACAGAGTACTACAGCTCTGTCATTAAGACCTGGGAGAATCTGACAGATTATGATTGTTATTCTGTTAAATTGATGTGCTTAAAATTGTTTTGTTTTTTTTATTCTTACAGCTGCAGCCCTGGTGCTGTTTAATAATCTGTGAGCAAGTAGGAAACAAAAAAAATTCAAATTTGGGTTTGCTCTAAGTGCCAATTTGATTTGTACTTGGACTAAAAAAGAAATCAGAGTGTAACATGTTTATCCTCCGATTTTGTTTAGTGGTCAAAAATAAGTACTTTTTTTTAAAATGTGTGTTTGTGTTTCCGGATAAAGAGTCACTGTAAACCAACTACAAAAAAGTACAAATAGTGTTACATATTTAGGCTTATAGAACAATCACATTGATATAGAAGTGTTTGTAGCTAACAGGAGAAAAAAAATCTAATCCAGCAATAAATTTTATCCAATAATCTGTATTTATTATTGACGTTCAAAGACTTTGGACTCTGTTAAGAAAACTTTAGACTTTATCTGCACACAGAGGTCCGAGCAATCTTCTAGGATTGGTGACACTATTTTCCAGAGAATTGATCCATCAGTAGGCTGTGATTTCATACCTGCTGATGTCTAATCTGTAATTTGACCTGCTCTGGAGCAGGTTAGGTCTACAGCATGAGTTACTGTGGTTATATACTCCAGTAAGATGTGAACCACCTTTGTAGTGCTGAAAACACAGAGTTAACTGGGAAGTTACCTGGAAAAGGGCACAAATCTGGCTTTGTAATATAGGCCTATGGGCACACATCTTTGTAAAACAAATTTACATATGTGTGTGCAAATTAAAAATTGGAGTTCACTGTGTGAGTGTGGTGTAAGATAATTGAAACATATAGAGAGAAAAGTTGGGGTAAGTATGACAAAATGATAAATAAGAATGATTCCTGAACTAAGTCAACAGAGTTTGTTGCCAGAAAAGCATGTTTGTCTGACTGAAACTAAACAATTTTAACTACCCAGAGAAAATTGGAGGCATTTTATGTAATACAGTGCATGTTGTTCTTGTATTACAAGAGTGACATTCAAAACAGCACTGTGTTGTTTTGCTTATCTAGAATAGATAATATAAATAAACTGTATTTCCTTTTACTTGTTTTGCTGAAGAACAAGGGCCATATTAGTACTTCCATGTTTTAGCTTCACATTTTTTTTTTGCCAATATGTTTATTGTCTTTTTCAAAATTATTTCACAAACACATAACATATACACATACACACACACACAGACTGCATACCCTTGCATCATAAAAAAAAGAAAATAAATAAATAAAAATAAATTAAGAAAAAACAAACAAAAAAATTAAATAAATAAGAATAATAAATAAATTTAAAAAACAATAAAAAATAATTTAAAAATAAATACATTTTTTTTAAAAAAGGGGAAAAAAGG
>VUQH01086141.1:0-14048 GCA_015106775.1 Etroplus canarensis | reverse complement strand
TGGGGATGCTTCTCAGCAGCAGGCTCTGGAAGGCTTGTAAAGGTAGAGGGGAACATGAATGCATAAAAATATCACCAAATCCTGGAGGATAATCCAACTCATTCTGCAAACGAACAACGGCTTAGGAGAAGATTTATTTTCCAGCAAGACAATGACCCCAATCATACCAGCAAAAGCTAAACAGAATGTTCTCAATTGGCCAAGTCAAAGCCCAGATCTCAGTCCATTTGAGAATTTGTGGCTGGACTTGAACCTCATCCCCAAGCAACCTGACAGAGCTCAATCTGTTTTGTAAGGAAGAATGAAAAAAATAGCAGTGTGTAGATGTGCCAGCCTGGTTAAGAAATATCCACACAGACCCAGTGCTGTGATTGCAGCCAAAGGTGCATCTACTAAATGACCTAAAGCGGGGAATATTTATGCAAACATTTATTTTACCTTATATATTTTTAATTAATTGATATTAGTTTGTAAAACTCTGTTTTAAATTTGACATGAAAAAAGCTTTTTTGCAAATTCTTGACAAAAAAGCCAAATTATTTTGATCATGAGGGTAAATACTTTTCCCAGGCGTTGTAGAATTCCTTCATGAAACTGATTCCCCACCCCTTACTTCTCACTAAAAACAGTTGGTGTCAGCCTCTACTCACTGCTCAAACCCAAAATATTTACAGTTAACATAGTTGATAAAATAGTGGTATTCTCATCTTAAGTAGGTATTAAAGCTCCAGTTACTGTAATAAAACATATATTTTTTACTACTGAAGAGACAAAAATGCAACTTCACCTTGTGACAGGAGCGAGCAGCTGTTCCAATTACTTTTCTGTTAGATATACTCAATAAGCGATAGGGTCCACGGTAGCGTAATGCTTTGTGCAGTTGCCTTACAAGCGAAAGGTCCCTGGTTTGTTTCCAGGTGGGGACACAAGCCCCCTCTACCAGGAAGGGCACCTGGTGTAAAACCTCTACCAAATTACCATTGCAGATTAATCCGTTGTGGTGACCTCTTGGTTGAGAATATAAGGGAGCAGCTAAAAGGTATATTTTATTCTCAGTGAACAGTTCCGTTCCGTCCCGTCGTCTACCGCTTTTCCAGGGGTCCGGGTTGCAGAGGCAGCAGTTCAAGCAGAGAAGCCCAGACTTTCCTCTCCCCAGCCACCTCCTCCAGCTCCCCAGAGGGGACACCAAGGCGTTCCCAGGCCAGCTAGGAGACATAGTCTCTCCAGCATGTCCTGGGTCTTCCTTGGGGCCTCCTCCCAGAGGGACGTGCCCGAAATACCTCCAGTGAGAGGTGTCTAGGAGGCATCCTGATCAGATGCCTGAACCACCTCAACTGGCTCCTTTCGATGTGGAGGAGCAGCGACTCTCCCGGATGACTGAGTTCCCCACCCTATCTCTAAGGGTGAGCCCAGCAACCCTGCAGAGAAAACCCATTTCTGCTGCTTGTATTTGTGATCTCATTCTTTTGGTCATTACCCAAAGTTCATGACCATAGGTGAGGGTAGGAACATAGATAGACCGGTTCCCTCTTCACCATGACAGACTGGTACAATGTCTGCATCACTGCAGACGCTGCCCCAATCTGTCTGTCAGTTTCCTGCTCCGTCCTCCCCTCACTCGTGAATAAGACGCTGAGCTACTTGAACTCCTCCACTTGGGGCAGGACCTCGTCCCCAACATGGAGAGAGGGCAATCCACCCTTTTCTGGCAGAGTACCATGGACTCAGACTTGGAGGTGCTGATTTTCATCCCAGCTGCTGCACACTCAGTAGCAAATCGTTCCAGCAAGGACCTGTAGGTCAGTGAAGCCATCAGAACTACATCATCCGCAAAACTGCAGAGATGAGATCCTATGTCCACCGACCATGACACCCTCTGTTCCCTGGCTGCGCCTAGAAATCTTGTCCATAAAAATTATGAACAGGATCTGTGACAAAGAACAGCCCTGGCAGAGTCCAACTCTCACTGGGAACGAGTTCAACTTGTTGTTGGCAATACGAACCAAACTCTCATAATGGTTGTATAGAGACCGGATTGCTCATATTGATGAGCCCGATACTCCATAGTCCCAAAGAACACCCTCCAAAAAACCATGAGAGACACGATGGAATGCCTTCTCCAAGTTCATAAAACACATGTAGACTGGTTGGGCAAACTCCAACACACCCTCAAGGATCCTCGAGAGGGTAAAGAGCTGGTCCAGAGTGCCACGACCAGGATGAAAACCACGTTATTCCTCCTTAATCTGAGGTTCGACCAATGGCCGGACTCTCCTCTCCAGTAGCTTAGCATAGACCTTCCCAGGGAGGCTGAGGAGTATGATCCTTCTATAATTGGAACACACCCTCTGGTCCCCCTTTTTAAAGAGGGGGGAACCACCACCCCAGTTTGCCATGCCAAAGGTACCGTCCCCAACTTCCACGTGACGTTGCAGAGATGTGTCAACCAGGACAGCCCTACAACATCCAGAGCCTTGAGTTACTCGGGGTGAATCTCATCCACACCTGGGGCCCTGCCACAGAAGAGTTTTTAACAGCTTCTTCAACCTCAGCCCCAGTGATGGGCGAGTCACGCCCCCTCGTCCTCAGGCTCAGCTTCTGCTATGGAAGGCGTGTCAGTGGGATTGAGGAGATCCTCAAAGTATTCCTTCCATCGCTCAACAATATCTTCAGTTGAGCTCAGCAGCCCACCATCCACACCATACACAGTGTGAACAGGGAGCAGCTTTCCCCTCCTAAGTTGTCGAACGGTTTGCCAGAATCTCTTCGAGGCCAACCGAAAGTCTTGCTCCATAGCCTCACTGAACTCCTCCCACACCCGAGTTTTTGCCTCTGCAACCACCCGAGTTGCACTCTGCTTGGCCCGCCAGTACAACTCAGCTGCTTCAGGGGTCCCACAAGCTAACCAAGCTTGGTAGGACTCCTTCTTCAGCTTGATGGCCCCCCTCACCTCTGGCGTCCACCATTTGGTTTGGAGGTTGCCACTGCGAGAAGTACCGACAACCTTACAGCTCTGAGCAGCCACTTCAGGAATGGAGGTGGAGAACATGGCCCATTCAGACTCCATGTCTCCAGTCTCCCTCAAAATGTGATTGAAGTTCCTCCGGAGGTGGGAGTTAAAGGCCTCTCTGACAGTCTTCTGCAAGACGTTCCCATACACCTTCGCTATACGTTTGGGCCTGCCGGGTCGGAATGGTGTCCACCGGAGAAAACCCAAACACAGAGGAAGCCAGGCAGGGGGACACAAGAATGCCAACCCCAGCTCATCTCCTCTCGCCTGGGACAACTCCAGAAAAGGCCAAGGTTCAACCCCTCTCCAGGAGTACGGCAGGCCATTGAGGTGAGCCCGACTATTTCTAAGTGGTATCTCTCAACCTCACGCTCCAGCTCAAGTTCCTTCCCCACCTGAGAGGTGAAGCCCCCCCCCAGCTATGTTGTCTGGGGTAGTTTGCCCCTGGTATGGTCTCCCAAGGCAAACAGGTCCTGGGTGAAGAGCCAAACTAAGAGTGGTCCAAAGGATCCCCATGAAAGAAAAGACAGCAAGGATTCTGTGTATGTCGATCATGTGGATCCGATGCAATGTGGATTGGGTGGCAGTCCAAGATGGAGACCTTGGCGGTCCAATCCCCAGTCGGCTAAATTGGCGCTTGGGACGTGGAACGTCACAAGGAAAACAGGCACACAGTGACATCCAGTGATCAAGACTAACAACATGACAACGAACAAAAGAGTGGCAGGGGCCTAAACACACATACTGATGACAAACAAGCAACAGGAGGGAGGAACACAGGTGGCAACAACAAGGGCAGGAAGTAAAACTGAACACGATCCATAGAAAACAACTGGCATCAAAGTAAAATAGGAATCGAGGAACATGATGGCGTGAGACTGAAGACATAAGAACAAGAACACAAGAGGAAAACACAGAGGAGACATAAAGAATTAACAAACTAACATAAGTGGGGGCTAGAATTGAAGCTTAACATAAACTGACAATACAACAGCCTGGGAATGAGAACTAAAGAAAGTAATGAACAGATCTGCAAATACCAACCCCAGGATCACAACAGTAAACAGAAACAGCACAAAGAACATAAATGCAAGGACTCAAAGAGAATATAAACCAATACACAGAATACCCAAAAACCCAGGCCCATGACACAGTGTTTCAGTGTTGTGCACTTGTGACCCTTTTAAGATAGCCCATCTGAACACTGGACCTGCCTGCCTGCCTGTCATTTAAATTATTGTATTGTTTATTCCTGATGCCAGCCTCCTTTTTTGTGCAGCGTAGTAAATCCCTGGTCGGGCCCCCCAAAAAACATCCAGCAAGAGGTGTTTGTGTGTCTGCTCATGCGTGTGCACCAATCCTCTGTGGTTGGAGGGGCACCCCGCTCAATTTTCTCTCGACTTTGTGGTGGCTTTTCTTCTTCCAGTAAACTCAGCTGTGAAACACATGGTCCAGCTGTAGCGGGGTGACTACGAGGCCACTGTTGGGGTTAAGGAGAAAGCCCAGCATCACGCAGAATGAGAAAATGCACTAACAGTGAGCTGATAGCACCACGATCTTCTCCCTTCGGAAATGCTTTTAATTTTAGCCGGTCAGGACACCCTGCCCTCTGTTCCCTGGCAGCAAGATGTGGCTCTGATTCTCCTCCTTCTCATTTATCAGTGGCTAAATCTCAGGGCTGCTGTTTCTAAAAGCTATCCTTAGACAACAATCTTCATTGTTCCATTGTAAGGCAGTGGGACAGCGATAATCATAGTGCTGGGGTACACTGAGGGAAACTGCATGCTAAACTAGAAGCCAGATGTGGCACCATGTGTTTTTGTTGTCTGTTAGTGGTCTGCACCGCCTCTGATGTCAGGCACTCCTTAAACTTGCTGCCCTCTCTGATGCGGTTGGGTTTGCCTTCCTTTCACCCAGCTGGACGGCCAGCCGCCAACAATTAAGTCGGACCAACTGGAAACTCTGCAGGGCAGACCCAAATGCATACAGGATTTCTCAGTGTGCCATTTGGTCACTTTGAGGATACTGTAAAAGAGGGGCAGGGAGCCTGAGTAAAAGAAGTGACACCAGCACTCCCGCTCTGAGATGCTTTATAAAACGCAGGCTTTGGCAATAAGCGAAAGCCTTAGATAGACTACAGAGAAGCAGCTGGGGCCGTAGCTGTAGCTGCTTGCCTGAGGTGAAGGAGGGGAAATTGGAAATTTGTGCTGTGTGCGATAGAGATATAACATACTGACTTGCAGTCTATGTGACCCCTGAAACACAAATAACCCCAAATGCAGTGTGGCAGTTTATTATAAAGTTTGTATGTGAGGCTCCAAACAGGCAAACATGTACAATTTTGTATCTGAATAAAGGCTTTGGATGACAAACCAGATGGTTTATACTGCATTACTGGAATAGAATGATACTTAAGAGCAATGCAAGACTCTTTTGAATATTGAATATGTAATGCACAAAGTATGGAACTGAAAATAACATATTTAATTAATTTATTTGGGGGATCACACTATCAAAATAAAGATTTCACAGGACTGTATAGAGTCCTGTGAAATCTTTCTTTTGGAGAAAAACTAAGTATACCCAATGATTCAGTAACTTATAGAATTACCTTTAACAGCAATAACTTTATTCATTTTCTGTATGACATTAATAGTCTTTCACATTGTTGTGGAGAAATTTTGGCCAACTCTTCTTTACATACCAACTGACAAGCACAGTGGTGGAGGGGTGATGACTTGGGCTTAATTTGCAGCCACAGGAACTCGGCACCATGCAGTTGACCATGAACCCCTCTGTATCCTCAAAAAACTGACAGCTATTTCAGTTTCACCCAAACCATGATCTTTTTCTAATACTAGCCAAATAGTTCTACTGCCCAAATCTAACCAATAAACGAATGAAAAAGTATTGTGTAAGTACTGTGGTCTCTGTTGTGAGAGGGGGGGAAATGATTTAACACCAGTGACATCACCACCAGCCCTTCCAACCACCAAATCAGTAGATAAAATTCATACTTCATGAACCTCTGTAATACTTTTTGGTATTTCAGTTGTTTTTCTTTTAAACAAATGAAAATCGACATGATCAGAGGTTAGCTTTGTTTGGAATATTCAGCTTCAAAGAACGGTAGGTTTGCTGCCAGCTAAAGGTTAATGTGTAAAAATAAGTTTAAGCCTGCTGGAATCAGGCAGAGTCTGCTGAATGTGTTTTGGACAGATGAACGTATTTCTCTTTTGTAGATTTGGTTCACTTTTGATGAGAACAAACAGGGAAACAAAATGTAAATCTAAATTATTTAGGTCTGGAGACTTTTTCCCACAGCATGTGCTGGGGGCTTGATGCAGCATAGAAATAATGGATTAGCAAAACATTCAATAAAACTGGAGTTTTCCTTTCATGTGTAAAAATGATATTCTACCTGGGACTACTCAGTTCAATAAGAGCAATAGGACCAATCCAAACACTTTTAATTATTCAGCATGTTATGTGGCTCTGTTGGTTAGTCAGGCTTGGAATGAAAATGTGAGAAAATGTTCAGTTTTCTCTTTTGCTTGAATTTTTTAATGTAATGGCAGCTTTTTATTTACCTGGTGACATTCAGTATAAGTAGTGAATGTGACACCAGTGTTGTGCTGTTTTATTTTATTAAAAACAAGGTGATATTAATGGTTAAGATTCATAATACACCTACCAAAAAGACTTCAGAGTTATATTTATCAGAAGAGCAGGAGGAACATGAGGAGGGGCGGCGTGCTGCGCAGATTTCACAGACAGGTAGAATGGACTGATGTTACCCACCTTTGTTTGATCTTAAAGCCAGTGCAAATGTCTGTTTGTGTCTGTGTGCTCAAGCATCTGTGTATATGTGCACCTGAATATAACGGCATGATGAGATTTGGCTTGTGTGCGTGTGTGTGCAGCACCACTGTGTGACTGCATCATCTGGCCTCTGATCTCTTGCACCCATCAAGAATGAGAGGAGACAGAAGGGCGACTTTGATCTTCCACGCATTTTTTTAAAGGGATGTTGCAGTTGTCCTTTCTTTTCCTTCTTTATTTGAGATTCTAAGATGGAGAAGTCGAAAGAGAACGAGCACTTGAAGAAGTCTCCGCCCTGCTGTGTATTGTCTCATTTGTAAACACTGAGTTCCATCGAACTCTTTGATTAGTGGCTGGTCATATGGAATACATTCTCACTCTCAGCTTGTCACATACTGATGCTTGGCCAGAAACTTTATCTTGTTGTATTTTAAAGCAAAGTAGTTCTCTCTTAGTGTAATTTTCTGATGCACAGGGATACACCTTTAGTGTTTACAACATAAATTCAACCTTAAACCAGAAAAAAAAGTTCAAGTCCTGTCTGGGAGTGGGAACTTGGTTTGCACTTTCAGTTTTCACTCTACCTTAACTTTTGCATCAAAGGCATTAAATTACACAGACAAGTTTAGAAGCTAAAACTTGATTATTAGGTTTTAGTTACTCGTTCTGGTACAGCAGAGCTCACCCCCGGCTTCATTGCATGTGTTTTACACTCACGGCCCACTTCCTGAGGTATACCTGTTCAACTGCTCATTAACTTAAATATCTAATAAATTAATCACATGGCAGCATCTCAATGCATCTAGGCATGTAGACTACCTGCTGAAGTTCAAACTGAACATCAGAATGGGGAAGAAAGGTGATTTAATTGACTCTGAATGTGGCATGGTTGTTGGTGACAGGAAAGCAGGTCTAAGTATTTCAAAAAATTGCTGATCTTCTTGGATTTTCACGCACAACCGTTCTCTAAGGTTTACAGAGAAAGGTCTGAAAAAGAGAAAAGATCCAGTGAGAGGCAGTTCTCTGGGAGGAAATGCCAGAGGTCAGAGGAGAATGGCCAGACTGCTTTGAGCTGATAGGAAGGAAACAGTCGTTCAAATAACCACTTGTTACAACCAACGTATGCAGAAGAGCATCTCTGAATCCACAACACGTCCAACGTTAAAGCAGATGGACCAGCAGAAGACGACACCAGCAACTCCTGTCTGCTAAGAATGGGAAACAGAGTTTAAAGTTTGCATAGACTCATCAAAATTGAACAGTAGAGGTCTGATAAGTCTGTTGCCTTGTCTGATGAGTCTTGATCTCTGCTGTGACATTCAGATGGTAGGGTCAGAATTTGATATAAACAGCTTGAAAGCAAGGATCTGTCCTGCCTTGTATCAATGGTTCAGACTAGTGGCAGTGTAATGGTGTGGGAGATATTTCTTAGTCCCTTTTTCCTTTTAGTGTCAACTGAGCATCATTTAAACACCACAGCCTACCTGAGAATTGCTGATCATGTCCATCCCTTTATGACCACAGTGTACCCATCCTCTGATGACTGCTTCCAGCAGGATAACACGCCATGTCACAAAACTCTAATCATCTCAAACTGGTTCCTTGAGCATGAGTTTACTGTGCTCGAATGGCCTCCACAGTCACCAGATCTAAATCCAACAGAGCACCTTTGGGATGTGTTGGAATGGGAGATAGCCATCATGGATGTGCAGCTAACACATCTGCAGCAACTTGTTGATGCCATCATGTCAACCTCAACCAAAATCTCTGAGAAATGTTTCCAGTACCTTGTTGAATCTATGCCACAAAGAATTAAGGCAGTTCTGAAGGCAAAAGGGGGTCCAACCTGGTCCTAACAAGGTGTTCCTCATGAAGTGACCAGTGAGTGTATATTTTGTATTTAGTCACATCGGACTAGCCGATGTATCTCATCAGAAGGCGTTAAATAATGCCCGTTTTGTTAAATTCCGTCCATGTTTCAACCTTACCCACAAAGTATCCTTTGGGGCTGGTGCCTTGGTGCCCCACCTGTGCAAATACTGGCCACCAAAAAGCTTACAGTCCCAACTTACAGCCGTACAAAGCACACATACCTGGGCTAGAAGAGTGACTGTGTCATAAGTCACAGCCAGGAGACCATGGTTTGCGTCACACTTATAATTTTGAGTTTTACAGTGTGTCTTTCTTCTTGTTTTTCACACATTAATTTGGACAGCCAAAGAACAGCTTGTGCCTAACAGTGACACAGCAGCTGCTTTGACAAAACCTCATGATTTTATGCCCCAGGAACATGCACATTGAAAATGACACCAAAGATGTGCCGAGTGTGTTTTAATGTGAGACCTTTGGCTTCTGTCCAAGCATGTGTATGTGACAACTTGCAAGTGGAACAGGTGGGCAATGGAATAAAAACCTTTTTTTTTTCATAAAGAGCATACAGAATAAAATAAGTGAAATGTAAGGCAAAAATAACAGCTCAAGCTCCAAAAGCCAGCTTCAGCATCAGATTATGTTAATAGTGAATTTACTGGAGAGTATAACGTTATGATGATGTAGTTACATTTAAGTTATTTTGAAAAATTAAACATATAACATGGAATAAATGAAAAATTAATCACATAAGCACATTGACTAAGGCTTGAGTATGTGGTGTTTCTGCTGAAAGACCATCTCTCCCTTGTCACGTCATAACTAAACAGATTTTGATGCTCAAAAGATGAATTGTCCTTGAATATCTCCGGAGCCTAACAAAAAGCTCGCATAAGCAAACTCAGCTGACAGTTCCAGGCAGATGTTCAGCACCTGGTTGGAGAAATGGTGGAATCCACAGTGAGACATGGGCTTATTGCTGGAAGTTGCATACCATGTGAATACTTTATTTTCACTGTCTCCTTTTTGTATGATCAAAATGAGAATTTTACTGTAAAAAAAATCTAAATCTAAAAATAGGTATATCACTCACTGTGTAGGCGATAGCATGACCTTCTTCACACTGGGGTTGTAATTTTTGGCTATCAATAGGCAGTATTTTGCTTTGTTAATCTATTTTAACACCTGCAGTAACATAAAACACAAGCTAGTATCCCACATCAAAGACATATTTCCCTCTCGCTGTTGGACTCGACTTCAAAGTACTTTTCGAACCTTTTTCTGAAAACCAGCTGTAAAACCCTGGTGGAGGCGGAGGCCGCTGTTCGTTTCTCCTCGTATTGGTGTGTGTTGCCATGGTGCTCAGGCAGTGTTGACACTAGAGGGTGTAAACAGTAGGAGAATGAACAAGGTGGTGGTGTGTAGAGATTGAGGAGGGCACAAACAGGCTCATGGGGATGACATAGTGTGAGCAGTGGGGTGGATTAGTGAGACTGAAAGATCACAGGTTTGATTCTGTGTGTACCCTCACTATAAGCAGTTAAATCTTCAAACTTAAACTTGTCTAATGCATTTTTTTCTTATTTGACTGATTCGTGGCCAAACTCTGAAAACATACACGCTGAATATTTTTGTACTGCAATATTAATGGTGCAAGCATATTAAGATGCTCAATGTTCAAGTACTTTAAAGCGATAGTCTCTTTAATGGCCAGCAGGGGGTGACACCTCTTGCTCCAAAATTATCTATGACTTCAGTAAACATTTTCCTGATGCGTTTACGGTCTCAGTCTCAGTCACACATTTCTCAGTCTCAGTCACATGTTTTTGGCCAAACTGTCAACGTGCACGTGAGGTTGGCATGAAGTCCCGAAGTCCTTTAGTGGATCATGTGCTTACAGGCCAGCACTGTACAGCTTGATTGGCATTTACTAAAAAATACCAGAACTGGCCAGTGCACCACTGGCACCCTGTTCTCTTTACTGATGAATGAGGTTCACACTGAGCACGTGATAAAGTTGAAAGAGTCTGGAGATGCCATGGCAGCAAATTTTATGTTGTCTGTAGTGTCATCTAGCATGACTGGTTTGGCAGTGGGTCAGTGACGGTCTGGGGAGGCATATCTTTGGTGAATGCCAATAGAGCTGGCAGCACCCCTCCTGTTCCTCCTTGCACAGAGAAGCAGATACCAGTCCTGCTACTGGCTCGATGCCCTTCTACAGTCCTATCTGGCTCTCCGCTTGTCTCCTGGTATCAGTCGAGTGTTCCCTTACTTTTTTTGAGCAGTGTATTATTTGATACATGGGACCATAATTTAGAAAATGACTAACTGAGGCTTAAAACTAGCAACTGAGACCATAAACTAATAAGGGATGTGTTTACTGAGGTCATACATTAAGTGAGCATACTTTATTTTGTTATACTATTCTCAAAGACTGCTATATAATCTTTTGAGTCGCCCCCTGCTGTGAAATTTAAAGAACACAGCTGTGAGCTATTAAAACCAAACAATGAGCTGACAAATGTTAAAATACTCTGTTGCGCCACAGTTATCTAATGCAACAATGAGCAACACCTCTCAGGTTGCATGCAGTCATTTAAAACGTTTAAATATGGATATTTTAATGAGTTCAGCTTTAATATCATCATTCAAAAATGTTCCATCCTGGTAAAGCATTTAAAGAACTCAGATAAGAGCTAGACAACACCTCCAGCTCTTGGTTGCAGACTGCGACAGACTTGCATGATGTTCTGGAAGCAGCTGTAGAACACTTGCAACAGACTGGGTTGCTAAATAACCACATATGTATTTATAAGTTCACTTTCCAAATGTAATTTGTGGAGTTTGTTTGAAATGTTTCAAATATGCTCAATTCCACACACAGTTGCACAGTCAAAATATGGCCTACTACTGCTGGGTCACCAAAACATTCTCACATCTTCATCCAGCTTCCGAAACGTGACTTGATCTGATCCGTGTTTTATTGGGTAGTTTAGTGGATTTGTCTCACTGCGACATAATAAGAGAGGACAAGAGTCTCTTATGAGTCTTCAAAGCCACATGGCCACATGAAAGCATACAGCAGCCTTTTGCAACAGGCATCAATTCCATTTTCCCCTTATTATAATGGACTGGATATGAAACAGGCCCGGCTTCTGTATCATTCTGTATGGAACTCATTTCCTGGCTGTTATCGGTTCATATGGCTTTGTTTTTTCTGGATGGGAACCCTAGAAAAGAGAGAGCAGCGATCACAGGAGGGCTCAGCAGCTTAGCCACACTGACCACCCCACTGATGGCAGTTATGCAACTGACAGGGCTACTTTCGGTCAGTGCAAGGGGTGATTCACGTTCAGTTCAACAACCTCAGGGTAAAAACAAAAATTCTTGCTTCGTGACTGCAGCTCTTGTGAAGGCAATGGTGCCTGCTTTAGGCTGCAAATTTGCCGGTTAATTAATGCCAATCACACCCTATCTTTTTATATGATGAAATGAGGCTTTAGACAGTTTGCAGGAAACCCAACTTTAGTGCATGTTGTATTGAAGGCTATGCTGATGAGTCTGCAGTCAGACAGAGTGAGGGGGAGAGCAGCACTGCTGGGTCAGCTAAGCGTTGCCTGTCACCTCTCTGTCAGCTCAGCACTTTTAGACATATATCTGCCATGTAGAGCTGCTGGTCCAGTGACATGCCAGTCATTCCCCACTTAGGCCTGCTCTGCTAAAGGCTCTTACTTTGTGCATCGCTCTGATGATAATACATAAAGTGTACTCTACTACCTCTTCAGTTTCTCTCTTTTCAATGTAAAAAATCTATAGATGGGCAATGTCATTTATTGGACATGGAATGAAGTGAGAAGTAGCGGTAGATAGGACCGAATGATTGCATGGCTTGACAAGAGGGTCATTACCCTGAACCTACTGACTTTAAATTAGATGCAAAAAATATGTCCATTTCCTTTAGGCATATTAATTTCCCCCATTCTGATCCCTTGATTTTTAATATTTTGTGTCTGACATTTTTATATCAGCATTTATTTTAAATTTAAGACAGGTAAACACAAACATTCACATGAAGTATCTTGCTAAAGGACACTGACAGCAAGACTGGAGATGCCAGAGGCTGAACCCTGATTAGTGGAAGACCTGCTTGCTCCACTATCTAAGCTGCAGTAACCCTACAGGTGGAAAGTGTAATGTTCTGATGTTTCAAGAGTCACCAAACATATAATTTGAGTATGCACTATGAACAAAATGAACTTCATGCGTAAAATCAGTAGAGTGCTTCTTTAATTGCAGGCAAGTGGTGCTGGTAGGCTATCCTCAGGGCATCGGGCTCATCCCCCTGTCTTTTTATCCCTGACCACTAGGTGGTCTCCTTGTTGGAAAACATTATCTGTCAGCTGTCACACTGAGGCCCAGACTTAATAGCCACAAACATCTGGACACACTTGCAATTCAAAGGCTGTACACAGCTGTAGACAGGAATCATCCAGCTTTACTGCTCCATGTTGGAGCCTGCACGAGCTTCTTTGCCTCAGGACCTAACTCTTTTAGTTTATGACAGGCTGTTAAAGGATACCAAGAACACTATGACTTCCTAGTATGTTCTCTTGTGGTAGAACATGCCCTGGGGGCGATGATTTTCAGTCAGATAAGTCTTGAGTTGGATAAGCCATAAGTCTGTGTTTGTTTACAGAGGAACACATAAGGAGTCTGATGCTGGATAACTGAAACAAACCTGACCATGAATGGATGCTTGCATATAAGGTTGTTCATGCAAGGTGGCAGATTGGGTGGGGGTTCTTCATTATATAAATTCGTTATAATGCTAACACAGCTGCAGCTACATTACCACTGCTCCTCCTTACATCAGGTTTCTTGTCTTTTACACTTTCCTGAGAGTTTCGAGGGCATTGTGATAGGGTAGTGTGGCCTGAAAGACACAACTCACCCTAAACAGAGGTTTATGGTAGAAAGACAGAACGGGTTTATGACAGCTTCAACTGCAAAGTGGTAAGAATATCTACACTTTATTGTAGTAAAAATGTGTGTTGTAACAATTTAGGTTTCCATAATTAGCATGGCATTTGTTTAGGTGGTCTAGTGGGATGAACCAGGCACATTTTTTGTGTCACCACTGCTGGTCTGGATTGAGCCATTAAAGAAAGTGTAACGTTTTTGTTGTCATGCCCATGTGAGAAAGAAAGTTTTCACAGGTCTAAATACTGTCCTGTAAAAAACTAAGCACAGCCCATGATTCAGTTGTCAGGTTTTTGCAAGAGAGAGCGCAGGGATGTGGACCCAATATGCAGACTCTGAGACCGGCTGAATAACTGAAAAAAGGCTT
>VUQH01086138.1:0-17178 GCA_015106775.1 Etroplus canarensis | reverse complement strand
AGATGCTTGGCCATCATGCACGGTGCCCTGGTTGATGAAAACCAGGCGCAACACATCAACATGAAGAAACAAGAAATCTGGTGCAGTCTGTGGGTCATGGGCTTGATGCAGTTATTCTGAGAAGGGGATATGCAACCAAATATGACGTATTTTTGACTAATTCAGCTAAAAAGATTTTTGGCTTTATTTTAATTTGAAGCTAATCTATATATTCTATATATCTATATCTATATATTATTTAATTTTTAGAGTATCTTTAATAGTAACAAGATGCTTTTAAGATTCATTCTAAAGTCTTTTTTCTAGGCTTCTGCATGGAACACCTCCATAGTGCATCTCACCTGTTAGCCCTTATTTCTCTACTCAGAGGCTCAGGTCATCTGACCAGAGATGTCATTGCTTCCCCGCACCTTTTCAAAACTTGGGAATATACTAACTATGGAATGCCTTTTCCTCGTCTTTATACTGCATTCATTTATTGGAATTTTTAAAAAGCAGATAATTTCGATAAGCTTTTTATAGCTTATGTTACAGGTGTTTTTAGGTTATTTTTTTGCAGATTTTATTGTATGTTTATGTGTATCTTTATACTCTATGATGCAGTGCTGTGAAAAAACACTCTTACTGTTTCTGTAGGAATTAAGTTTTGCTAATCAAATAGACTCAAAATTGGACTGACTGATCATCAGCTGGTGTGACCACCTCTACAAAAATGGAAATTTTTGCATTTATGGGTCTGAAGCATTCAGGTGTGCATTAACACTGCCACAATCTAATCAGTGAGCAGTCAGCAAATTCACCCCAAGGTCAGACCAGGGTGACATCACAAAGATCTAGGAATAGATCTTTGTGATGTCACTGTGGTCTGAGAGTTGTGATGTCCTTAATATGCACTGTGGTGAGTATAGGTCATTTTGGACTGTGAAACATGCAAAACTGCTCTATCAGAGTCCATGAAGGAAAATCTAGAGCTGAAGATGAGCATAGTAGATCCACCGTAATAAGGGACAGGGGACCATTTCTGGCTTTTAAAGACCTGGTCACACAGGCCTAGGTGGTCCCTTGGCAACCACATGGAAAAATGTATATTCTCTGATTGGCTGGCGAGTGACTGGGCAGCAGTGTCTCAGGAGGAAGATCGGGTCTTCTTCCAACAGGAAGATTTGCGGTTTGATTCCTGACTTCTCCAGTCTACATGCCGAAGTGTCCTCGGGCAATTCAATTCAATTTTATTTATATAGTGCCAATTCACCGTGGGAAGGAAAAACTCCCTTTTAACAGGAAGAGAGCTCCGGCAGAACCAGGCTCAGGGAGGGGCAACCATCTGCCTCGACTGGTTGGGGTGAGGGGAGAGAGAAGAGAGAAAGGAGAGCAGAGAGAGGCACAGACTATGGGAGAGAGAAGACAACATTTAATGACATGCAGCAGTAACAAAGAAATGCATGGGGAGTGAAAAGAGGTGGGTGGAGAAGAAATGCCCAGCACATCATAAGAAGCCCCCCAGCAGTCTAAACCTATTGCAGCATAACTAAGCCCTAACTATAAGCTTTATGAAAAAGGAAAGTTTGAAGCCTGATCTTAAATGTAGAGAGGGTGTCTGTCTCCTGAAGACAAACTGGGAGCTGGTTCCACAGGAGAGGGGCCTGATAGCTGAAGGCTCTGCCTCCCATTCTACGTATGCAGTTTGCAGTTCCCTTACAGGAAACAGGCGAGAAAGCTTGAGCGATGGCTGGCTATCTTTGAGCTTGTGCTGTGACATAAGTGATCTAATCAGTGACACATACAGGAACAGGAGAAACAGTAATGTATCATATGGATTAGTTTACTAGGCAAGATGCTGTTGTCGTTACCAAACACCACCTTTGACGACACTGTATTTTCTGCTGTAAATGCGGAGCCTTCTGTCTCATGAAACAAACCCTCCGGATGTAATTAGCAATTGATTTATTGGGAGGTGATGGTATCATCAGAGTACAAAACAATCAAATGACAGCTGGTGTTATTTGTACAATGCAGTCATGCTCTCTGCACTCCTGCTGTATTCACAGTGTGCTGCTGATTTACCTGTTTAGGTGCGTCTGGAATCGGTTTGAGAAAAGGCACATGAAGGCATACAGCACAATGCAGTGAAGGTGAGTAGTGCTCAAAGAATTAAAAAGTAGCATTTTAGATGTATAACTAATATAATACCTGTGGAAAAAAATGCTTGTTTTTCAGATGTCATTTTTTGATTCTTTGAGCACTTTAAACAAAATACCATTCACCTCAGAGAGTGTCTGCACAAATACAATAAGAGGTCATTTGGAAAATGACCTTTAATTTCTGCCCTGAAAATGGCTGAATTTATTATTTTATATCTGTGTTATTTACATGCCTTCATACTCACCTCATACATTAGGCCTTTTTTCAAATATGCCATGTGTCTATCTGACGTGAATGTTGGGCCTGGAATATTGATTGCTTTGGAAGTTCACCATTGTTTACCATCTGTCAACGCTGTAAGTCATTACACGCTATCAGTGACTGATGGTGTCTCTGTTCGTCATCTGTTCTCGCCAGTGTTTCGATCTGCTGTGATTTGGGTTGTGGGGCAACAGTGTAACATCCGTGATTTCCTGCAGCAGGAATTTTCCATGCTTCTAACAGCTGCTGTGATGTCAGACGGTATCATATAATCATATATCAGCGAGGACACATGTTCAGTGTGGATAATCAGCAACGTGCATATTGTCTGCCTTTACTCTCAATCACTGCACACAAACAGCAATGCATGGCACAAGAAATTTGGGTAGTTTGGCCATTTTTCTGGAGTATTAACTATGACATATCACAAATTAGCATAATTAGGTCCAAAGTTCATAACTGATTCAGAAAAGACTGACTTTTTCTGTTTCTGATTCTGACCTTTAATCTTTGTTTATTGTACTTTGTTGAATATAGGAAACCTTCTCAACACAGCCTGGTGTAAACCTTCCCACTAAAATCACTACATGTAGCAGCGACATGTGCCTCAACCAATGGGATATGTCTGCTCAGAAGTAAAATGACCTGTAAACATGGTATTTTGATAAATGTAAGGATAAAGCCC
Organism: Etroplus canarensis; assembly: GCA_015106775.1. Lineage (NCBI taxonomy): Eukaryota > Metazoa > Chordata > Actinopteri > Cichliformes > Cichlidae > Etroplus > Etroplus canarensis. Next base: position 14,090 of record VUQH01086138.1, on the reverse strand, counting down.
CGGTTAAACAAAATGTAACAGGCTGTGGTTGTATGTAACTACCTCACAATGCGTGATCTACCCACACATGGACTGACTCTGAAGAGCGGTAAAATCACTTCAATAATTAGCTTTAAGTTAAACTGCGCTCATGGCAGGGTCAAACGAGCCTGTAGTCTTATTCCAGATAAAGGTCGAAATTAATTTCTTCATCAAATTCATGCATCAAATTGAAATGCGCTAATATTTTTTATGGAATAGTAAAATGTCTCACTGTCAGCATTTGATGTGTTTTTTTAATGTATCTTTGTGAATATAATATTGGTTTATGAAATTTGCAAGTTGTGTGTTTTTCATTTATGTACCAACCTTTTTGGAATTGATGAACTAGTGTGGAAGGAATGCTATGACATAAAGTTACCCTTGACTGAGCATTGAGAACTCTAGGAAACAGGAAATTAATGTCACTGATAGAACATTTTAATTTGCTTTCAGAGTAAAACTGAACTGGTCATCCAGTGACAGCACAATATGCACTAGAGACCAATACTGCTATGCTAGTGCTTCCTATTCATTTTATCTTGCTTTGTACCTATGGTTCATTAGATTAATACATTTGAGGTCAGAAATAGTGTATGCATGTCCTAAAGAGCATGAGAAACAAGGGGGTTAGTGGGGCCCAGTGGCTCATTTTTGGCTGGTAATTCCAGCTGTGCATAAGTCCACAAAAATAAGAATATCTGACAGGTTCGAGGTCACTCGTATTTCAAGTTGTTCTACTTATGTCATCCAGTAGCTCTGCCCCTGTTCATTGCTTGGTAAAGTGTGTAATACTTGCTAAAAGCTGGTTTTGCCACACAACAGCCACCTTTGCAACACCTGTGGGCAGTAATTAAAGGAGATGCACTGAAGGTCCCTTATTAATGAATAGAGAGTGATTCATAGCTTTATTCAGCATTTACTGGGGAATGATAAATGAACTGGAGCTCATAGTATTTCTCTACTCTAACTGAGCACTCAAAGCACTGTTTAGGACGAGCCTCATTCACCCATTCACACACATTCATACAGCGCTTTATTCTATGTCTTTAAGCACATTTAACTATCACACACAGTCACACTCCGATGAATGCATCGGGAGCAATTTAGGGTTCAATGTCTTGCCTAAGGACACTTCAGCATGTAGAAGGGAGATGCCAGGGAGTGAACTGCCAACCTTCCTGTTCCTCACAGACAGAGGAAGAGTGCACAAATAAAAAACGTATTTACAGAATCACCAGGCAAATCTGATTAACCTGAACATTAACGATGCAGTAGCTCATTATCCCTCACAATGGTAATGATGATGTATGAAGTACAGAAATAAAGTGAGACGTTTTCTTTCATTGGCTGGCTGTATTACACAAACCAATGAGAAATGAAATCCAATGAGAGGTCACGTAGGCTCACAGTTATATGCAGGACAACAGGCCTAGTTCTTGATCAGCCCTAACCTAGCCAGACATTATTAAGCCTTAAACAAACCTAATAACAGCATTTCTATATAGATGGCAGAGAGGCCCAGGCAAACACCCATTACAATCCAGACCAATACTCTAACAACACTGTGGCTGAAGACCCATTAGGTGATAATTTTGTTCTTGTTTCACTAAAATCTGACCAGTAATCCGGGAGGAGTACTGATTCTGTGAATTATGGATGGATTGCACCTCACCGTGGCACGAGCTCATTGGTTCTCCAGCAAGATGAGCTAAAAACAGAACAATTTTTTTTTCTGCACAAGGTAAACTTGTGGCTGTCATGGTCCCCTTGCCTTCAGGTGCTGACCTGCCTCTCTCTGTTTCTCTTCCTTGCGCTCTGGCTGTCTCTCCCCTGCCTGGGTTGAGCTGGGTGTGATTAGCTCTGCTTAGTATTGTTTTCCTGAGTGCTTCATTAAATCCTTTTAAACTGTTCTTGGATGTTCATGTTCTGCATTTTGAGTCCAGTAGTGAACCTGTGACATTCACCTCACAGTGACATAACAACACAGTTAAAATGGTCATGAACCTCTGCTGTGCAAATGTGTAGTCCAACAACATATTGGCTCATATTGTCTGGTTCAGCTGTTGATTTGCTCCTCCATGTCTTCTCCTTATATGTCTGCTTCAACTGGCAAGCATAAGAACTGGCCCAGCAGACACTGGGAGCACACTGACTAAAATTTCCTGCCTTCCTTCATGCTTTTCCTTCCTTCTGTGACTGACAGAGACAGCTGCTGTAGGCAATGGAAAGGAGGCAACACTTACAGCTGGCTTGTTTTCATGGCAACCAACACAACAAGTTCAGACTGAGAGATTTACAGGCTCATAGGGCTTTGTGGCACACGTTTAAAAATCTAACTGCTGATATGTTTCTGCAGAGTTGGCAGCTGAAATGAAGAGACATGAATCAGAACATTGTGCGTTGTGGTAACAATCAGGAAAACTGAATGCTTTAGACACACTCAGGTGTGCGCCATATGTGTTCAGAGCATAATCACCTGTTGTTTGGTTTTTATTTTACATTTACATGACACTTTGGATAACACAGCCTTCATCAGCAAGATGAAGATCATCATACACACACACACACACACACACACACACACACACCTACACACACACCTACACACCTACACACACACCTACACACACACATGCACACATATGCACACATATTTACAGAGAAGTTACCAATTTTGTTTTTTTAAAAATCTATTAAATGTCACAAAAGGCAAAAATTAGAGAAAAAAAAAAACCCTGGGGGAAATTAAAAATAAAAAAGTACCATTGTTCCTAAGTTGATCAATCTAGCTTTCACTCCGTTACGTTGCACTGAGCTAAATAAAAGGGCAGAGTTCTTTCTTCAGTGGCATTCAATTTTGGAATCTCCAAAAGAAAATGTAATATTTTGTAGAAGTTTTTTTTTTAAAATAATTTAATTCAAACCTTTCATATATTCTACATTCGTCACATGTAAAGTGAAGAATTTCAAGACTTTTTTGTTTTCCTTCTGATGGTTATGGCTTATAGCTAATGAAACTCAAAAATCCAATATTTCCAGTTTGAGTAGATTACTATTCAAACAGTATAAATACTGGGTATTCTTAGATACTGATAGTCAGCAGGTACTTTGAGTGTCTAATTGTGAACATGAAGACCTGCTTCCCCACAAATCAGTTTAGACAGAGAAGCAAATGTCCACAGCGCGATGCATTCACAGAGCCTCTAGCATCATGGAGGACCCCTCCCATCATGTGAGCATGGATGTGATTGTTTGAAAAAGCTTGAATCATATTTATTTGATGCATCTCTTAGGCAATATTATTAGAAACCACTGTGTACATTTTCATTGCTATGCAGATGATACCCAGCTATATTTATCAATGAAGCCAGATGACACAAACCAATTAGTTAACCTACAGTTACTCTTAGGCTATATTCACACTGTAGGTCTTTATGTTCAATTCAGATTTTTTGCAGAAACCTAATTATTTTGTGTAGTTTTTCACATTATAATTTAAATGTGACTGCTATCAGACTCCAGTGTGAACAGTCTACAGCCCTGAAGTGGCACAGCATGTGCAGAAGAAGACATGATGTCACACGCATCACGCTGTGTTTACAGAAGTAAATATAGATGCTCACTTTCTTTCCACTAACTAGCTCCATCAGCACTGTCTGCCATGCTTGTGTCATCCATTGTTTACATTTGGTCTTGCCACGTCTCGCCTCCTCCGGCGCAGAATTATGACATCTGTCTCACTTTAGCTACGTAGAAGTTGGATGAAATGAGACATGACTGTTCAGACTGAGGTCGCTTTCAAAAACATTGGATACATATCTGATTTTGGACCACACATGAATGTGGCCTGCATCCGATTTGAAAAAATCTGATTTGTGTTGTTAAGACTGTCATAAAAAATCAGACATGGGTCACATATGGGCAAAAAACCCCAAATTTGGGCCACTTTAGCCTGCAGTGTGAATGCAGCCCTAGTGACATAAAGAACTGGATAACCTGTAATTTTCTGCTTCCAAACTGACACAAACTGGCGTTATTGCCACTTTTACAGTTTGGAGGTTACAGCTCCTAAATCTCCTACTACCACAAGGACCACTTTGGACTTGACTTTCTATGTCTGCTCCAGTTGTTCCTTCAGCCCCTGGTACTTCTCAATCTTCTCATGTTTCTTTTTCCTAATGTTACTGTTGGCTGGGATTGCTACAGATATTACAACTGCAATCTTCTGTTCCTTGTCAACCACCACCATGTCTGGTTGGTTGGCCAGCAGCTGCTTTTTTCTCTGGAACTTGAAGTCCCACAGGACCTCAGCCCTGTTGTTCTCAGCTACGTTTAGAGGTATCTCCGACTGGGACTTAGGGACGTCTAATCCATATGCAGCACAGATGTTCCTGTAGACTATCGCAGCCACTTGGTTGTGCCTGTCAGTGTTTGCTGTCCAAGCTTGCAGCTTACATCCATGCTAGTATGTGCTGGACTGTCTCCAGGACACCATTGCACAGCGTGCAGCTTGGGTCCTATTAGCTGTGGTAGACCCCTGCCTCTATGGATCTGGTATTGAGGGCCTGTTCTTGTGCTGCCATGATCAGAGCCTGTGTGCTGTGCCTTTCCTAGCCACTGGTAGGATTTCTGGATGTCTGCCACTCCCTCTAGCTGTCAATGGTGCATTCCATGGAGGGCCTGGTTTTCCAAAACACTTAGTGCTCTTGTTCCTCTTTACTGTCCACGTTCAGCTGCCTGGGGCACTCTTGTATCCGCTCATCTCGGGGGTCCATCTTCCTGATGTAACCATGGATGTTCCTTGTTTCATCCTGAATCACGGCCCTGTCACTCATTAATCCTCACACCCCCTCTTTCTGTTGCTCATAGCACATAAGGGTGATGGACTTTGGGTGGAAACCTCCTTGCATTGTGAGGAGTTTTCATGTCTTGAGATCTGTGAACTCTATCTCCTCCTGTGGCCAGCTTATTATTCCAGCTGGGTATCTGATGACTGGTAGTGTGTATGTATTAATGGTTCTGATCTTGTTCCTGCCATCAAGCTGCCTCCTCAGCACCTGTCTTACCTTCTGAAAGTATTTGGTTGTGGCTGATCTTCTTGCATTTTCATTGTGGTTTCCGTTGGTCTACCCAGGTACTTATGGCTGTGCATTATACCCATTATCCTGCTTCTGGTAACTCCACCCCTTCAGTCTGGATCACCTTCCCTCTTTTTGCCACCATCCATCCAGTACGAATGATATGCTGATGTCCTTCACTACTCGATGTCATTTATGTACAGGAGGTGGCTGATGGTTGCTCCACTCCTAAATCCGTATCCATATCCACTCTCTGTGATGAGCTACAGTAGCTGAGGGGGTTGAGATCTATGCAGAACAGCAGCGGACACGGTGAATCACCTTGGCATATTCCCTGATGATAGTGACTTATGTGATTGCCTTGGAGCTGGCTTCAAGTATTGTTTTCCACAGTTTCTGATGAAGGTTACAGTCCACTGTTAGCCTTGTATAGTGCCAAGCACTCTAGCATCCATGTGTGGGGCACTGGTCAATAGGAAGTCAGCAGGACCTGAAACAGAGTCTCATTATAATCAAGTTATGCAGAAGAGCATATCTGAGTGCACAACATATTGAACCTTGATGAGCTACAGAAGCAGAAGACACAGGTGGCAACAATCAAGGGCTGGAAGTAAAATCAGATACAATGCACAAGACAAGACCAGTTAGCAAAATAAAACAGGAAACTGAACATGACAAAGGACAAGAACACAGCAGGAAGACACATAGGGAACTAACACAACTAAACACAGTCACAGTTACCAAGAACAGAGCCTCAGACATACAACAAACACTGACTTGACAATGAACATAACCTACACACACAAGGAAATATGAGGAAGACATTAGGAGAACCAATAACAAACTAAACATGGGAAAAACCCAGGACCATCACATGTAGAGAGTTTGGGTCTGGGGTTGGTAGAGTTCTGAGGTACAGTTCTCCAGAGAGCTCTTTGAGGCAGGTTTACCAAATGAGGTGAGCGTGGGTCAGGCAGGTTTCAAGAGCTGGTAGCTGGTGGTTCTAGGATGAGCAGAGACAAGTCGTGAACAAAAGCCCAAAACAAGATTTCCATATTCTTAAACTAAGCTGGCCTGGCTTACTTTGTGAGAAGTAGCTATGTTCCAGCTTAAAAGTAGTGGTATCACCAAATAGCAACAGGTATGCAGCCTCCAGCCTCCAACCCACACCCAAAAGCGAGAGGGGACGAGAGAATGGGAGAGAGAACGAGATGAAGAAAAGGTGGATCCAGACCCTGAGGGCAGAGGACATGACAGTTTAAGCTGCAATAATCAGATGGTAGGGTCAGAATTTGGCATACACCACATGACATGAACGCATGGATCCATCCTGCCTTGTATCCACGGTTCAGGCTGCTGGTGGTGTAATGTTGCGAGGGATATTTTCTTGGCCCACTTTGGGCTCCTTCGTACCAACTGAGCATTGTTTAACCACAGCCTAACTGAGTAATTTTGCTGACCATGTCCAACTTTTTATACCTCAGTGTACCATCTTTTAATGAATAATGATGTACCTTGAATAAAGCTCAAATCATCTCACACTGGTTTCTTAAGCATGACTGAGCTTCACTGTACCCAAAAGTCCTTCACAGTCAGCAGATCTCAGTCCAACAGAGCTCCTTCTGGCTGTGGTGGAACAGGAGATTCTCATCATGGATGAGCAGCCAGCAAATCTGCAGCAACTGTCTGATGCTGTCTTGTCAATATGGAGCAACAGCTCTGAGGAAAGTTTCCAGCACCTTGTTCAGTCTCTGCTATGAAGAATTAAGGCACTTAGGAAGGTAAAAGCTATTTACTATTTACCATTACTGTTCCACCATGCATTCTTCTGAAGCATTGCATATCCTGTTATTGCAGTGAAACACACCCTGTGGACATTTTGTTCAACTCAGTTCAATCAAATCCAGCTTTTCTCTTGCTAGACTTGAATAAGATGCTGCAGTGCCTGAAGTCATTGAGCAAAGTCACAAAGCAGAGAAGCACAGTGTTTCAGATTTGAATATTTCCTGCTTGCCTGGCCATACATGACGGCACAGGAGATATTTTTGTACCTCAAGCTGTTCGTCATCTCGTATCCCTGCACTCCCACAGGCAGTGACTCACACGGCAGCATTACATACTTTATTAATTTCTTTGTTTACCGTGCTCCAGACAGTTGAGAGTCTGCCGAGGCTTGATTTCTGAGGCTGCTGGCTTGCTCTATGCTCTCTCCGCTCTGAATCATGCGGTTGTCATATTTCACCAGCTATCTCCCTCTTTCTCTCTGTCTTTCTGTCTAACTTGTTTCCTGTCTGGGGAACAGTTATGACAGTTAACAAAGCCTCTGTGCCGTTTGGAATCCCTCGCCCTTTCTCTTTTTCAACAGCAGTTCAATCAAAGTTCAGATGAGTGGAGAGCAAAAATGTCCACTGTACACGGCTCACCACCTTCACCCATCTCCAGTGGTTAAATCCAGATGTCTGCGGTGATCCAGGTGGAAAACCTGCAGATTTCTGCTGAGTGTTTTTTGCTTGTCACAGAATTTGCGGGATGCACTTTCCGTGTTGGCCCAGTGATTAAAATCGTGTATTGGCACCAGTTTGCACATAGTGATGTATAACATCACAACATGCCGGCTCTTGTTTGCCAGCCCTGTATGCTTTGCTGAAGGGCAAAGCAATAGAAAGATTCATATTTTTGAAGGAAGCTGCTATTCATTATCAAACATCTGACTCACTCTTCACCAGGTGCTTGTAGTATTTTGGTTCCTTATTCAGATTCTACAAAAGTACATTTTAAGAGACTTAGAGGAAGTATAAAGAAGCTGAGTCACTGAATGATTGCTGGGTTGTTGGGATGGAAACTCCAGAGGTTGATTAGAAGTTTCATTGAAGATTACATGCTGGTATTACATGACTGCTATTATTGGTTACACACTGTTTAAAGTAAGGATGTTAACCTACTTTTTTCTTTTTCCCTTTCTTCTTTTTATTGTGACTTTGACAAGTCACAATAAAAGTCCTTTAGTTTTTTGTTGTTTTTAAATGGACTTAAAAACTCAGCAGGTACACTGCAACCACTTTGTGAATTGAACAGCAATGTACTGTAATGCCTACAGTGAGATACTGTAGATGTATACAGTATGTTACCATGAAGGACAAAAGACCATGAGAAAATTTTGGGTCACCACTGTAAGTTTTCACTACATCAATTCAGTTTGCTACAATGCCAATAAAGAAATACAAATTTATATTATTTGTCTTCAGGTATCTGTACACAACAATAATTAAGTCTAGAACTACAATATTAAAAGATTTAAAAAAAACTCTTAGCAACAGTAAAATCACCACTTCCCCAGCTCCAACTTTCATCAGTCCAGCTATCAGTTACTGCAAAGTCAACTGAAGACATGATTAGCGGTGTCCCTGTCAAACTTAATGAACACGTTTGGACGACAAATTCGACTTTCTAAAGCCATCTCCTCCACTCAGAAAGTCGACTTGGAGGCAGAATCTCTGACATGGCACAATCAGAAGGTTCTTATTGGAGAAGTGTATCGTGTTGATTGAGCTCAAGTTTCGCCAATGAGGCACCAGCCGGGGCCAGAGCTCCCAGAGGAATCAGCAAAGTGGGAAGGAAATATAATAAAGTGTCAACGCCAATTAAACTACAGATGCATTAAGTCCAGTTTGCTGGTTGCTTGTTTGCAGCAAAGGGAATCTAGGAAAATTGCTGTCAATCATTTTGCATAATGTAAAATTGCTGTAAGACATTGCTGTCTGGATCAGTGTGCTAGACACAAATTCTGGTGCAGCAGACTCCCCGGCCATTAGGGCCATTAATTCACCTCTTTGTGGAAGGTCCAAGACAGAGATGCTTTAATGGAGTGCAGCATTGGCATGATGCACCGGTGTACTGCACTGCTGCCATAAACTATTAGACATCACAATAACAGTTTAAAATTTTAGCACATGAATAATCATGAAATGTGAAACGCAAGAGATGGAAATGTAAATAGGCCTTGCTAGAGTCCAACAATATTCTAAAATGACTACTCAGTGACTGACCTGTCTGTACGCTGGCTCCAAGTGAAGAGGTGAGTGTCTGATCAAGACTTTGTTGGAACATGAATATGTGAGCAGATGTACCACAGCACTAATTTGTTTTATAGATGATGACTGATTAGTGAGCCCTGAAACAGAACATCTGGATCCCTGTCTTCTACCTTCAGCTGCTCCTTTGTATTGTCCCCAAGGGGTCACCACAGAAGACTGTTCTGCATCAGTAATTTGGCAGAAGATTTACGCTGGATGTCCTTCCTAACACAAGGTGAGAGGAGCTTGTGTACCCACCTGGAATCAAACCAAGAACCCTTCACTTGTGTAAACCACTACACTACAGGGACAGTAACAACTTTATCCACAATACCAAATTATTTATGCAGCCGTTGGGTAGTGGCTCAGTGCAATGGTGAATGGCTGGGAACCAGGGGGCTGATGATGCAGCACTTGTTCAGTGCTCGCCTGTAGCAGCTGGAGGTCTGCGGAAGCTGGAGCCACCCCATCCCCCCCGAGCACCACCAAGGCACCAAACCCCCACTGTGTCTTCTTCTTCTTCTTCTTCTTCTTCTTCTTCTTCTTCTTCTTCTTCAGATGATAATTTACATCCATTCAAAGAGTCTTGTAAAAATGTAGAAATGTAGCTTGTTACAGTTAGGTCCATAAGCATTTGGATAATGACAGTGTTTGTAATGTTCCCTCTGTACACCACAATAATGGACTTTAAATCAGTCCAAATGTGATTGAAGTGCAGACTTTCAGATTTAATCCAAGGGGTTTGATTAAAGAATTGCAATAACTGTTAAGAAATTACTCATTAAAAATCCTTTGTATACAAATTAGGAGAGAAGAGAAGAACGGGGAAAAGTGCAGTAATTGGCTAATATTTTTTCACTTCACTGATAGATAAATGTTCTTCTGGCTGCTCCCTTGTATTTTCCCCAAGGAGTTACTGCAGTAGATTATTCCAACTGGTAATCTGGCAGAGGTTTTACACTGGATGTAACCCTTCATGGTGAGAGAGGCTTATGTCCTCACCTGGAATTAACTAGGGACTAGGAAAATTCAAGGGCCAAGATGGCGCTGCGATGGTAGTGTGCAGCCACTCCGGAACCAAGGTGGTGTCCCTGTTTTGGCCCGGTATTTGGGTGTATGGACGCCAGGACGGTGGTGTTCGTGTTCGAAAGTCGGAGGTTCGAGGATGACCCCATACCGTTGTAGCTCTGTCCACAGACGGTGCTAACTGGCGATCCGGTGGTGTTGTTTTCATGACCTGCTGCGCAGCGTCCGGGAAACCAAAATCTTTGGGTTCCAGGGGGAGTATGGTTGCAGGGCTGATGCTGTGGCTGGGCGGTTTCTGGGGGCTCCGTGCGGACCAGGCCTTCAGTCCTCGGCGTCACCTGATGCCGGTGGCCGGGGAAGAGGACATCGCGGGCAGGGTGTTGTGCTGAGCCGGAGGCGGGCCCTGGTCGGCCGGCATTACCCTAGTATGGGGCACCAGGTCCTGGGAGAAAGCTATTTCGTTTCATTGTGTATTTATATGTAGTTGAAATGACAATAAAGTAATCTAATCTAATCTAATCTAACTTTTTGCTGAGGCAAATGTGTAAACCACTACGGTATGGGGACACTACTTTACTGATATATAAAAGTATGAAAAACTGAAGGCTAAATCATGTAAATTCTGTTTCACTTTTGCTGGGTTACCTTCCCACCTGTTGCCTGTTAGTCGTTTAATCCTTGATATTTAAGTCCTACCTCTCCTTTTGTTCATTGTCGCAACATCCTGGTTTGTCTCTGCAAATCAGTCCTATGTCATGCCCTCAGTCATCCTGTGCTATCCTGTTTCTGTGTCTCATGTCCTCTCGTGTCTGATGCCTATTCCAGTCTGTGAGGGAATTCCCTGCTCTGTGCCTGGGGTACTTTTGGACTGTGTTCACCTGTGAAGGTTTGGCTAAATAAAGCTCATCTGAGTTTCAATTTGTCTGCCTCCGAGTCCTGCATTGGCGTCCACATCTGTACACCATGGCTCACCACGACAGGTACACTGGTATACGTCGCAGTTCGGCGAGGTCGCTGGAAAATTTTTTGAGCATGCACAAAATTATATGTTGCAGGTACTTTATGCATATGGAGACTCGTGTTACTCATAGTACCCAAAACATATTAATAACCTATGAGTAACGTGTTTTTAACATATGTGTAACATATATCAAACATACCTCCAAAGGATATTGAGGTTTGTAGAAGTATTTGACGTGATCCATTCGTACTGAACATGTTTCTAGCTACTGTACATTCTATATATGTTAGCAATATGTTGTGTATACGTCCAGATGACATCACTGTTCTGTGTATGCCAGCGTTTTAGAGGAATTTGGATGCGTCAGCATAAGCTTGTTAAGTTGTCATGGTGTGACAGGGACCTAAGATGGCTTAATTTGCTGAAGTAGGATGAAGAAGGATAAAAGTCACAACAATAGTCACAACAATAACTGAATGTGAAAGGCAGGAATGAATGGAGGGAATGTCCAGAGTTCCAGAATGTCCACGAGTACAGAATGTCCAGAGGGCCAGTGAGAGAGTGAGCCTGGGTCAGGCAGCTTTTTCTCTAGGTGCTCCAGGTGGGCGCCTTAACAGGGATACTGGGAGAGGCAACAGAGAGAACTTGGTGAACAATGGCAAAACACAACTAGAACAAAACATGAAAGAGACTTGGCCAGACTTACTACACTGGGTGTCCCTAAACATTCCAGCAGAGTGTGGAGAGAACAGCTTGGCTTAAATTTCCCCTTGATGTGGAATCAGAAAAAGGTTTGGAGCCATGCTCCACTCCAGACATACCCATGCACCTGAGAACTAAGCACATTAATTAACGATCCAACTCCACCTGAGACAGAGAGAGAGAGAACCAAGGGAGCGAGGCAGAGAGAAAATGAAGGTCAGGACCTGGAGGATGGGGGGACCATGACAAAAACTTAAAAAGATTGGATATTATCTGCCCATTTTCAAGGCTGGAGACATCAAGTGTTTCAGGACTTTTGATCCCTCAGTCTTGATGCTTGTGCTGGTTAGACATTCTGGCACTTCTGGTTACAAAATCTTCATCACTTCATTGGCAATATCCCTACCATCCTGACATAAGCGGACCACAATCTATGTCAGTGATTTAAGATGTCATATTCAAGAACAATTCTGCTCCACTCTGGAGTTGCTCTTAGTGATTGGAGGCAGGTGGGGGTGGGAATACTTATAACCCTGTTTGTCAAAGTTCACCCCAGTGGACAAAAGAGTTATTTACCTGCACCTTCAGGTCAGTGGACAGGTCCTGACTGTTGTTTGTGCCTATGGGTTGAATGGCAGTTCAGGGTAATCAGCCTTTTTGGAGTTTACAGGTGGGGTGCTGGAAGGTACCCTTGCTGGGGACTCCGTTGTCCTACTGGAGGACTGCAACACTCAGTGTAGGCAGTGTGGCTGGGAAGAACAGCTGCCTGATCTGAACTGTCTGATCTAGACTTTTGTGTGAACCACAGTTTGCCACTAACAAACATCACGGTCGAGCATGAGGCCGTCCACAAGTGCACGTGACACTGAGACACCCTGGGCTACAGGTAGATGATCGATTTTGTCATCGTGTCTTCAGATCTGCAGCTGGATGTCTTGGACACTCAGGTGAAGAGAATTGCTGAGAAGTCAACTGATCACCACCTGGTGGAGAGTGTGAATAGGTGGCAGAGGAGGATGCTTAACCAACTGGGTCGTGCCCGAACATATTGCGAGAGCGCGCTGAGAATGCCTGGCAGAGGCCCTGGTCCTCGAGATCTGCGACTTCCACCTCTGGCAGGACTGGTACTTGTTCATCACTGGATAATATCCTATTTTCTATAAGACTAAATTTAACACCACATCATGAGGATGATATGCAGTACCTCTAACATTAGACCAACAAAAGGTCCCAGGAACTCTGTTCCTAAAGTACCAGACTTTGTCCATCTTTTGGGACGGGCCTGTGATGGTGGTCCGAGGAAGATTTTCCTCTGAGGATCATTGTAAGTAAAACATCAACAACACAAATCATACATACCATAAATAACACTCACCAAATAAAATAAATAAAATAAAATGAATGAATGGAATAATTTATAAAGTGCATTTCAGATTGTGTAGCTACATTAATGAGTTTATTAAGATATGTGTTCAGTATTTAAAAGTGAACAGATAAAGGAATAAAAGATGATTTCCTCCTCTGTTTTCTGCAAACTTGATGGCAAAGTCTGCATCCTAAGGGGAGCCACTCAAACTCAGAAAACAGAATATGGGAGGGGTCCCGTAAAATCCTGCGAGCTCATTTCAAAGTCTCCTCATCACATGAGGCAGTAAGTGAGTTTGAATCAGCTGCCCAATGACTTTTGAGCCAACTTTAACCATATTCAGCTGTTCCTGTTCCTGGTGGTAGAATAAAACCAGGAACAGTCTCTATGTCTCAGTGTCTCTAGTAATCCCAAACAGTTTCAGCGTCCTGAGAAGATACTGTTTCTGATGGCATTTCTCTAAAATTTCCTCTATGTTAGATGAAAACCTCAGCAAACTGTCAAAGATTCTTCCCAAATATTTGTATTTCTCCACAAGCTCAAGAGAGATCAAGATCAAGATTCAAGAGAGCTTTATTGTCATTTCAACCACATATAGCTGACGCAGAACATAGTGAAATGAAATAGTGTTTCTCCAGGACCTGGTGCAACATATAAACATGTAAACATATGACATGTGACAGAGACAGGACTAGTTTTTATTTCTACAGTTAAAAAATTTAAGTTTAAAAGATTTTTTTTTTTAAAAAAGAGATAAATAAATAAAGTGCAATGTGTGCAACATGTGCAACAGTTGCAACAATGCAATGCAATGTAAACAATGCCAAGGACATCCTACAATGCTAAAACAGTACACAAGAAAG
>VUQH01086137.1:0-15962 GCA_015106775.1 Etroplus canarensis | reverse complement strand
AATATATTATACACACACACACATATATATATATATATATATATATATATATATATATATATATATATATATATATATATATACAAATAAATTTATATATAATTATTATATATAAATTTCACTTCACTAATTTATTACTATTTTGTGTATTTTTTTGCATAAAAATAAAAAAAAATCATGTTTTTTATTTATTTATTTTTTCACTTTTGGAAATTGCCAGTGGCTACCTGTGGCTATATGAATATGAAAATTAATTTAGCAAATCTAAATAGGAGTGGATAGCATAGGTGTATACAAATCAATGGATTCATGACCCTCACAGTTCTGGTAGGCAAACTATACAATATGGGAACCCTTTGTGGATTCAGGCTCACCCTGAAGACAAGTTGAAAATAGCGTTGGTGGTTAGGGGTGGGTGGGGGATGGGGTGCGTTGAACATCCTTCACAGCAGTGAAGTTGCAGGGTGGAGGTGTTTAGTTGGAGATTGTGGAGAGTACAGTGAGCTTGGGGGTTCTGGCAGGAGATGTGAAATCAAAGGAGACAGTGGGAGGCAGCGGGGGTGAGGGACATACTAATTCCATGGGAGGTGGGGGGTGGGGTTAAAGTTGAAGTGCTAAATAATAATAATACCAAACTGCAAAGTACTTAAATGGTTTTAATGACACCTGTTAGTAATGTCGATACACTAATTTATGTATAACAGGCTGAATCCCCATTAAGATAAAATGTACTTTATTTATCACACAGTTGTGAAGTTCTTTTGTTACTGCAGGTAAAAAAAAAATTAAGTTAACCACAACAAACAGTTAACATTATAAGGATCAAATATGTCTTAAGGCTCAATGAAGATTTGGGTTTTTTTGAATTCCTTAAAAATGGCTTTTTGATAGTAAAGGTTGCTGACCCCTGCTCCAGGTTTAAGTCATATAAAAGTTTAAAAGGTGTGAATTTTAAGAATAAATAATCCAATATATCTATCTATCTATATAGCAGGAGCTGTGGTGTAATGGTTAAGGGTTCGGTCATGACCTCGAATCCCCGACCGTGCCAAGACCCCTGGGCAAGGTTCCAACTGCCTGCCTGATGAGCCAGTAGACTTGGGTGTAAAAAAGCCCAACAGACATTACCAGATAGATAGATAGATAGATAGAAAACGCATTTTCCTGCATGAACAGAAAATGTCCATATGAGTGACACCCTGGATGAATGAGATACCCATTAAAGATGAAAGACAACGCAATATCTAATATATAATATAACCCACTATTTGTTGAAGTCCTTCTATTCTTTTTTAAATGTTTTGTTTTGTATCAGAAGGTCATCTCTCCATCTCCATACGTATATATATATATATATATATATATACTTTTGCCAATATACGCACACACACAAACTTTCAGGGCCCGCAGTCCTCCAGGTCTGATCTCACTGGTTTTCTCGCTGTCTCCTCTCTCTCTGTCTGGGGTGGGTTTGGGTTAATTAAGTGTGCTTAGTTTCAGGTGCTGGTGTGGACAAAATGTGTCAGTGCAGCTGCTCCCAATCACTCGTTATCTGGGACATTTAAGCCAGGCAGTCTTGGCTATACTTTGTTAGAATGTCAAGCTACAAATGTTGTTGTAAGCAATGGCAAGTTTCTGGTTTTACCTTGTCAAATCTTTACCTGCTGTCTCTACTGTTCTCCTAGGATCCCTGAGCCAAGCCAAGCCCTCACCTAGAACTAGTGATGGTGAAAACGGAATGTACGAGAAATCGAAACATTTGGAACAACTCGAAAGAAGAATCGATCTTTTGGAATGCTCCATCTTACTGCAGCGACATCTAATGGTCTAATAAATGTAAATTTTAAATCATAAATAAATGTATGATTTAAAATTTTTTACACTCAAACAATGGAATGTTTTCCTGCGGCTTGTGCCTTTTTGTCACTTGTGACTTTTCTCGTTGGTTTATAGTATTACTTTTATGGAAAGATTTTATTTTAATCAGTATCTGAAGGGGGTGCTTCTGTACATTTATAAATGATTTCTTTATTCAGAACATAAATAACATAAAATAACACAATAAACAAAACATAAAATTTACAAAAAAGCTATCATAATAATATGATGTCTATCAAAGAATCTTACTTTGAATTCACACGAGAACCTTCACCATAACTTGTCGAAAAGGAGCAGGAAGAAGCGAATGTTTATTAAGTCCTACATCTGTTCAATCCATGATGTAACTGGTGATACTGCATAATCTGTAAATGATATACCATCCAATACATAAATCAACACAGTGCAAAAATGTAAAGCTAGAGTTTTAACACTCTATCTCATCCATATACTGCTTTATACATGTTTTTTGTAATTTTTTAAAAATGTGATTAATATTTGTACATCTTTTCAAATCCTCTGCCATGTGAATACTCCATATTGTTGTTGTATAACTGCCAAATGCCAGATTTTGTATGCAATGCATACATTTAACTTTCTTCTCGTTGAGAAGCTCAAAGTGATCCCAGACAACTGACCTGGGACACTTTCTCCCCCTGTCCATTTCAATACAATTCTAAAATCACGCTTGGTACAAGACACTCAGGTAAATGAAGCAAGACTTCACAAATAGACTGCAGTTCAGAAGAACTTTTAAAGGTTTTACACGATGGGTGGTGAATTAGCTGTCAATCAGGCAAGGACATGAGAAATAATCATTTACGTACAGTGCTTAACAAATTTACTAGACCATCTGTCATAAAAACCAGAAAGACCATCCAGCATCATGAAGTACTTTAATGCAGACTCTTTCATTTTCAGTGAGTTCTCTGTTTTACTATTTTGAACAGGAGGAAGAAATTTCAAACTGAATTCACCTTTTGAAACAAAATAACAAGATCACCGTGTATTCAGATGCACTTCGCTGAATTTCAATTCAGTCATGTGACATCCTCCTCTTGATACAGACCTCGGAACTATGTTTCAAATCAAAAGTTTTGCATAGGTTTCAGTACATACCAAGACACTGTTTCGATTTTACCGTCACTACATGAAACTGCCTGACTCACTTTAACCTAGGATCTTATGGTTGGAGCCACATACATTAGTTTGGGAGCACAGAAACTGTTATTTGCCTGCACCTCATTGATGGATAATTCTGCACCTTTGGATTCTTTAAACTTACCTTTTATTCTACACCTGAGTCTCTCCACTTTTGGGTCTGCACACCACATCGTGACGCACACACACATCTCTTTTCCAGTTTATCAAAAGCTGTGAACCATTGATTTTCAGGAATTCCATGAAACAGGCTGCTGTGTAAATGATCCTTGAATGCCTACATTATTTTGCTTCTTCTGAATCCCATCAGCACTTTTGGCTTTTGCTGCATTTCTGGCCAAACAAACTTTTGATCCTCTTTTTGATAGAGCCCCCGAAAATGAAGGTTACATGCTTTTTAACAACACAACATGGAAGAAACATTCAGTATAATTACTGACGTGATAGTTTCCTGTATAAGTATTGAGGGGTTGACTTTGCTATTCCAAAACCTTTAAATAATTTTTTTTCTCTCTGAGAGATTAATTTGTAGATTTGCTTTATTCTGTGCAAAGGTTCAGTTTTCAGAGTGATTGACTCACATCCAAACCAATCAATCTAAATCCAAATGAGTTACCAGAGAAAATATATAGTAGGGAAAGTAAAAGGAGAGCAAGAATGTGAATTGATAGACTGAAACTGGGGGAGACATAGGACTGTATGCATGTGGAGCAAGGGCTTGAACAAGGGACAGCTGGAAACAATTAATGTGGAGAGGCAAGGTTGTCTGGTCTGTGTGACACAACCAGTCCCAAAACCCGTCCGATACCTCATTAGAACACATTGTGTGTATGTGGGGTGGATGACATGTTATTGTCTATTTATATGCTGATCTCTTGGTTTAGCTGGAATGGGGTAGCGATATATTATTTTATGTTATGGGTGTTCCTGTAGTTTTTTCCAAAATAGGTCTACTAAACCTGTAGATTAAAAACAAAAACTCACAGCAACCCTTAAAAAGTAACCCAGCTCTAAATTCTTTTTCTTGACCTCCATAATGTTATGAGTTCAAGTAAAGTTGTGAGGGAAAATTCATAAAGACTCTGACTCAGTTCAGCTGCACTTATGGATTACAAAGGAGACACAAACTGTACAGAGAATATTTTTTTTTCATCTTTTCAGAATCTCCAGTTGTTAATCCTTTCTGCAATACCCAGTAAGAATTTTTAGGTACAGGAAATTGCATGATAATTTTGGGAAATTACACCATAGGCTTTACTGTTACAATGAAGGGTTCATGCAAGCTGGCTGAGGATGTTGGTAAATGCAGGAAACGTAATATAATAAAATTAATATTTTAGCTTTACTACAGAGTAACTGCCGCAAACCTCAGCTGTACTTTTTGACAGCAAACAAATTTACACACAGGATGGTTTGAAATGTTTATATTATGATAAGGCTGCTGCTATTATCTTTGATCAACACAGGTACAGTGAGATACAAATTTAACCCAATCTTATCATGTTATCTTCTTATCTGTTAAAATAGATTAATAAGAGCCTCCTTTTCTGCTTTCTACAGGCTTAAATGGGGAAAATAGTTTAATATTTCCAGCTGATGGTATTACAGTTCCACGTGCTAAAGATTTTATCTGCTTTCATGTATGGAAATTCAGCACAACAGAAATAAGTGAATACTTTGCTACTGTAAGTAATGGAGAGATCCAGTCATCTAAATTGCAGGATGATGATTCAAAATGCTCTTTGCAAATCAAAGATCTCACAGTGAAGGATGTTGGACATCATCGCTGCAAAAGGTCAGGCGTCTTCGCTCCTCGCATCAGTGAGCACTGTCAGCATTAAAAGCTTTTTCCCTCTGTGAGTTAATAATGAGGAAGCTGTGAGTAGACCTATGAATGAACACATTTTCTTATTTCTTTCAGTCCCTTCAGCTGCTCCAGATTTAAACTTCATGCCTAAAAAAACATTGTCACTACAGTGTGTTCTGTTTACCTACAGTACTTAAAGCACAGACACTGCTATACGCAACTACAATACCAGACAAAGCTAATGTGGGTGGATGAAAATGGTGCTCAGATTCTAGAGGACTCCCAGCACCAGCTTATGCAGTAGTCTTCTTGTGCTACAAGTCTGAATGTCACTCTTTAAAGTCCTGAAAACAAGAAATTCAGGTGCAAGGTGACTGTGGATGAACAAGTCCAGACTTCAGTGGAATTGCGTGTCAGAGTGGCAGGTTTGTTTTTAGTTGTCCCAACCAGTACATTCCTAACTATGGATGGTAAAAGAAATTATAATAACAAATGCATTTTTGTACCCCTGAAAGTGAGAAGAATAAGCTTCACTGCAGAACCTAAACCTGAAACTGAACCTCAAGGTACAGAGTTATTCTTATGCATATACATTAGAAAAAGGTCTATTCTTTATATGTAAATGAATAACCCTCTGAAATACATTTCAGTTAATGCAGCTAGATTTAGATATGATTTGTGTTCATTCCTGAAACCACCATTTGGGCATTTTAAATGTTGCTTTTTCTGGCTCAGAGGAGCTGTAGGCATGATCAGCCTAAATTCAATAAAACCCCACCAGTATATCTTCCTATTATTTGTCAAAAAATTTGTCATGCCTGACTATTTAATGAAAGTATTTAAAAAATATATTATTTACATAACTTGTGATTTTCCTTTGGCTCCGGATAATACCTCTGTAGGCAATGCCAAAGTTGTTCTGTGAAAAAAAAACCCACACTAAAGTTGAAAGACAACGAGACGAAGATCAAGGAGCATTGCTTACCTAGCTCTATAGTGTCCCGGTAGCATAGTGATTTGCACATTTGCCTTACAAGCAGAAGGTTCCTGGTTCAATCCCAGGTGGGGACACAAGCCCCTCTTACCATGGAGGGTTGCATCTAGTGTAAAACCATTGTGGAGAATACAAGGGAATAGACAAAAGGTACATTGCTTATATAGCTCTATTTTTGTAAAGGTAGATAATAATTTTAGGAACATGATTCAACCTTATATCTCATTTTCAGGTCACAACCAAGACACAATTGTGACTGCTGTTGGAGTGGTGGGATGTATGGTGTTAACAGTTCTGTTTGTGGCATTTGTTGTAAACAAAAGAAAAGCAAATAAGTTTCCCTAAACTTCCTGACACTACAGGTCTTGTGAAATTATTATTATAAAAATGTACCTCAAAAAGCCTTGCATAAATGTGCTTTGTGGACTTTGAGGAAATCTCTTACAGTACGTGATGTGTGAGTGCCCTACAAATTCTGTGTAAGTGTTACCTACATCACGACAATTATTTTGCAAATGCACAGTGAGGACAGATGTGTCACTGTGGCTTACATGTGTAACCTGGAATGTTTTCAGTTGAAACAGATAACAGCCGCATGAATGAAAGGAATTCAATACCATGTGTTTTTATTTTAGAAATCAGACTGCCTGACGAGTCATGTAATACAATCAGTACCACCAATGTAAGTCTTTAACACAACAAAATATAAAATCCTTGACTGCTTTTGAAAACTTTGCAATTTTACAAATGTTTGTTTTTATGTTATAATTTCAGATGATGTGATCTATGCAGGCATTATTGACCCTGTTGTCTCGTACAGACTCTGGATTCAAGAGTGTGAGCCCACAGAATACACCTGTGTTAAATACAAATACTGTGCTGTACAAAATGTTAATAAACAAAGATTCTCATCATAATTTCGCTGTACTGTAACTGTTGTTAGTAATTATAATGAAAAAATATTTATCTTAGCTTTAGTTATTGATCCAGTAATTTGCCTGTGTGTATTTGCTGAATGCATAAGAGCATTAATTTTCATTTTTGTTGTTTCCATTTTAAGTTTAAAATAAACAGATGATTAGATGACAAACTAGGCTGTAAAGTCTGCAGTAATTTTATAAAATAAAACCTTAGAGAGTCTGTTGAAAGAAAATAATTCAATAGATACATTTTAATAAAGGTTATGTTATGAGGGTGGTTTGGTGGAGTGATAATTATACTTTAGGCCTGATTCATACAGATTGATGACCAAGTCAGGCATTTATTTAAGATGTTGGCCCATGACACCTAATTCCCAGTACTGGCTAGAGATGAAAGAACAGTTTCATGACAGTTCCTTATGTATTTTCATCTTTTTTTAAACTCTGGAAAAGACTTCATTCTGTCTGTCCAAACTATTATCTTCCCCAGTGTCTGCACACATCCTGAAAACATTACAAGTCCCACATCTGCAGAGGCCCCACATCCAGTATATGAACAACACCATCTACAAAATATACCAACAAGAGTTATACGACATTCTATTCTAAATCCATAGAGTTGGTCCCCTTTTGCATCTATAACAGCTTCCAATATTCTGGGATGACTTTCTACGAGATTTTGGAGTGTGTCTATAGGATTTTTTATCCATTCATCCAGAAGACCATTTGTAAGGTCAGACACCAATATTGAATAAGAGGGTCTGGCTCAAATTCATCCCAAGCATATTTGATGGGGCTGGGATGAGGGCTCTTTACAGGCCAGTCAAGGTCTTCCACACCAAACTCATCCAGCCATGCTTTGGGGACTGGGGCACTGTAATGCTGGAACAGAAAAGTTCCTTCCCCAAACTATTCCTACAAAGTTGCAAGCATATAATTGTCCAACATGTCTTGGTAAGCTGAAGTGTTAAGATTTCCCTTCACTGGAACTATGGGACCCAGTCCAACCTCAGAAAATTAGTCCCATAGCATTGTTCCCCCTCCACCAAACTAAATGCCTCCACTTTGTAATAACACCACTTACAGTTTATTGTAGAATACAGTGCCTTGCGAATGTAGTCCCACCCCTTGAACTTTTCCACATTTTATCACATTACAGCCACAAATGTAGATGTGTTTTATTGGGATTTTAAGTGATAGACCAACACAAAGTAGAGCATAATTGTGAAGTGGAAGGAATATTGATTCATTGTGTTTTTATATTTATTTTTTATAAATATATAGTTTGGCATGCACATGTATTCATCCTTCTGAGTCAATACTTAGTAGAATCACTTTTTGCTGCAATTAGAGCTGCAAGTCTTTTTCACATCCAGAGAATGACATTTTTGCACATTCTTCTTTGCAAAATGACTCAGGTTCAGTCAGATCGGATGGAAAACGTCTGTGAACAGCAATTTAAGTCTTGTCACAGATTCTGAATTTGATTTAGATCTGGACTTTGACTGGACCATTCTAACACATGAATATGCTTTGATCTAAATCATTCCATTGTAGTTCTGCCTAAATGTTTAGGGTTGTTGTCCTGCTAGAATGTGAACCTTTTTGCAGACAAACAGGTTTTCTTCCCAGATTGGCCTGTATTTGGCTCCATCCATCTTTCCATCAACTCCGATCAGCTTCCCTGTCCCTGCTGAAGAAAAACAGTCCCACAGCATGATGGTACCACCACTATGTTTCACATTGGCGATGTTGTGTCCAGGGTAATGAGCACCGTTACTTCATTGCCACACATAGCACTTT
The DNA here is from genome assembly GCA_015106775.1 of Etroplus canarensis. Taxonomy (NCBI): domain Eukaryota; kingdom Metazoa; phylum Chordata; class Actinopteri; order Cichliformes; family Cichlidae; genus Etroplus; species Etroplus canarensis. The sequence goes on along the minus strand of VUQH01086137.1, from coordinate 7,399 downwards.
GCATTTAGGTCATAAAGTTCAATATTGGTCTCATTTAACCAGAGCACCTTCTTCCACAAGTTTCATCAAACCTGAGTCCTTCACAGAACAGCTGTATTTATACTGAGATTAAATTACAAACAGGTGGATTCTATTTACTAATTGGGTAACTTCTAAGGGAAATTTGTTGCACTGGATTTTATTTAGGGGTATCAGAGTAAAGGGAGTTCAAGACATATGCACTCCACAGTTTTTAGATTTTATTTGTAAAAAATTTTGAAAACCATGGATCATTTTCCTTCCACTTCATAATTATGCACCACTTTGAGTTGGTCAGTCATATAAAATCTTAATAAGTTACATTTAAGTTTGTGGTTGTAACATGAAAAAATGTGGAAAAAAAGAGGCATGAATACTTTCGCAAGGCACTGTATCCAGGAGGGGAAAAAATTCACAAACTGACTTTGTGCAATGTTAGCATCCTATTACAGTACCACACTCAAATTCAGTGAGTTCTTTAGAACAACCTTTACATTCTTTATAAGATAAGATCAGAGATAAGATAAAACTTTATACATCCCAAAGGAAATTTTTGTGTCAGATATCTCCAGGATTACAGTAACAATATACATATAACAACAATAGAGCATGAAGTATAAAAATGAATGTCGGAGTAGTTTGCAAATAAACAGTGCTTAATAGAATACCAGTAGAAGTAAGATACGTTAAGCACAACGTAAAACAAAAATAATGGCAATTTACATGGAGCGTAATATTGGCAGCGCTATTGAGAGGTTGTGTTGCACCAGATAATGAATGTAAGATAGCACATGATCTTGAATGTGCTATTATTGAATAATAATAATAATAATAATAATAATAATGAAAAGTAAAAAGTAATATTGCCCATGACAGTGAAAATATTGCACATTGTAAACAGAGAAATATATTGCACCTGATACTGAATTTAATATAGCCCATTGTACTGTAAACAACAATAAATGCACTATTGCACACTATAATTAAAAGTAATATTGTACATGATACATAATATGACATGACCATACATAAAATGACGTGCCCATTTAGTGCACATGAGAGTGAAGGCAATACGAATTAAGACAATACTGAACATAATATTGGTGTTATTATTCTCAGTCCAATATATCGGATTCCCTTCCCTTTCTGCGGGAAGGGAATCCGATATATTGGACTGAGAATAATAACAGGAGCATTCTGTGGTGCTCCTCAGTAGTCTCAGTCTACAGCTGAAGGTGCTCTGATAGGACTCCAGTGTGGCGTGCAGGGGGTGAGAGGTGTTGTCCATGATACTGAGCGGTTTCCTCAGCATCCTCCTCTCTGACACCTCCACTAACGACTTCAGTTCTACTCTCAGAACATGACCGGCCTTCCTGATGAGCTTATTGAGTCTGTTAGCGTCAGCTGCCTTGAGCCTGCAGCCCCAGCAAACTACAGCATAGAAGATGACGCTGTATACCACTGAGTGATAGAACATCAGCAGCATAGTTCTGCAGACGCTGAAGGATCTAAGTTTCCTGAGAAAATACAGAAGGTTCTGACCTTTCTTGAATATGGCATCTGTGTTTTCAGTCCAGTCCAGTTTATTGTCTATGTGTTTCCTTAAGTCCACTACCAACTCCTTCGTCTTTATGATATTGAGTTGCAGGTGGTTCAGTCCGCACCACTCCACAAACCTGTCCACCACACTCCCGTAATCAGCCTCCTGGCCTCTGTTGATACAGCCCACGATGGCGGAGTCGTCTGAAAACTTCTGTAGGTGGCAGTACTGTGAGCAGAAGCTGAAGTCTGAGGTGTAGAGTGTGAACAGGAAGGGAGACAGGACCGTCCCTTGTGGTGCCCCTGTGCTACTCACAATAGTGTCTGACACGATGTTCTGTCACCTCACATTCTGTGGGTAGCTTGTGAGATAGGTGATAATCCAGGCCACTAGTGGAGCATCCACCTGCATGTCCAGTAGCTTATTCCTGAGCAGGGCAGGTCGAATGGTGTTAAAAGCAAGATTCAAGAAGCTTTATTGTCATTTCAACCACATATAGCTGACTAAGAACTAAGACATAGAGCTAGGAATAAAGGTTTTTTCCCCCTAGCCACATAAAGTGCAAAGTGTGCAATGTGTGCCAATAGGTGCAAACAGTGCAAAGTTAGTACAGTGCAAAAGCAGTTCAAAAAAGTATAAAAAGAAAAGACAACACAAGAACAAGACACTTGCCCCAAAAGAAAAAAGAAACTGAAATGATGCACAGAGTAGCAGCGGTTGAGGTAGTGCAAATAAAGAGTGAGTGTGTGTGTGTGTGTGTGTACGTACACTACCAGTCAAAAGTTTGGACACACCTTCGCATTTAATGGCCTTTCTTTATTTTCATGACTATTTACATTGTAGATTCTCACTGAAGCCATCAAAACTATGAATAACAACATGGAATTATGTAGTGAAGAAAAAATTGTGAAATAACTCAAAACATGTTTTATATTTTTGATTCTTCAAAATAGCCACCCTTGGCTTTGGTTACTGCTTTGCACACTCTTGGCATTCTCTCGATGAGCTTCATGAGGTAGTCACCTGAAATGGTAAATAGAACATGTTTAATAAAACATGTTTTGAGTGTGTGTGTGTGTGTGTGTGTGTAAATAAAAACATGGTCTTATCAATTTCCCCCCTTGAGATTAATAAAGCATTCTGATAAACTTTTTTATTGGTCTGTTTATTGGAAATTCAATTCTTTGTACAGAGAGAAAATGCTTAGTAGAATAGTTCGATTGCTCTAGAATGGTTAGATTGCTCTCTTTGCACTAAATGGGACTACATACAGTTTTATTGTACTTTTGAACAATGACAATGTTTCTGATTTTAAAAAACAAGATGGCAGCCACAGTTTATTCAGATCATGTGTGTCCTGTTTTAAATCAAAAAGCTCAGAACTGCGAGGAATTTTTCATGTTTTTTTTTCACATTTTAACAAGTCTGGTTGAAACGATAACTAATCTACTTCACTATTCATTCTGAGTTAAGGAGTCACTCAGAAGAGAACATGTGGGTGTTAATCTCAAACAATGGCAACAGCATTTACATAGCACAACAGAAGAAAGAGACACGAGAAAGTATAAGTATAAGTCACTGAAAACCGATTAAGGCTTTATTTTATGTACCTGTGGCAGTGAGACTGAATGCAATACCTGAATTAAATGATGAAGAGGTATTGCCGAATCCTGCCCAACATATAGTGTATCAAACTGATACACACTGTCTGGTGCTTTAGCATATTATTTATCATCATTGTTGGGTATGCAGTCAAAGGAAAGGCTGACACAGGTTACTCTTCCTAAATAAGCCTAATAGACCATATAGGAAATATAATGGTTGAACAATAATAACAAGCTTAAAAGGGAAAGCAACAGAGACAATAACTACAATCCATTGCAAAGAAATCTCATTCCACCACCCCTGCAACACAAACACACACTCCTCTGCGGGCTCCACCTTCGGACACTTCTTCTGCCCAGGTTAGTTATGAAGCAGTAGCTGCAGTGTTTTCTGATTGGAAAACAGATATCTTATAGTTAAAAAAACAAAACAAAAATAAAAAACAAAAAACAAAACAAAAACAATAACTGAAGGTATATCTTATAGAATTGAAAGGTCTCTAACGGGAACTTTTAGAAGAGAGGAAATGTTACACATATACAACCCGAATTCCAGAAACGTTAGGAAGTTCCTTAAATTTGGACAAAATGAAAACTAAAAGACTTTCAGATCACATGAGGCAATATTTTACTCACAACAGAACATAGATAACGTAACAAATGTTCAAACTGGGAAATTGTACACCTTCATCCACTAAATGAGCTCATTTCAAATTTGTTGCCTGCTACAGGTCCCCAAAAAACTGGCACGAGGGCAACAAATGGCTGAAAAAGCAAGAAAGTTCAAAAGATTCAGCTGGGAGAACATCTAGCAAGTAATTAAGTTAACTGATATCAGCTCTGTACATGATTAACCACAAAAGGAATGTTTTAGAGATGCAGAATCTCTCAGAAGATGGGCAGAGGCTCTCCAATCTGTGCAATCCAAAGCGTGAGTAAAAAGATTGTAGAATACTTCAACAACAATGTTCCTCAACATTAGCTTGCCAAGGCTTTGCATCTCTCATCATCTACAGTGCATAACATCATCAAAGATTCAGAGAAACTGGAGATGTCTCTGTGCGTAAGGGACAAGGCTGAAGACCTTTATTGGATGCCTGTGGTCTTCGGGCCCTCAGACGATACTGCATCACTCATCGACATGATTGTGTCACTGACATTACTAAATGGGCCTAGGAATACTTCCAGAAACCACTGTCGGTTAACACAATCAGCCATGCCATCTGCAGATGCCAACTAAAGCTCTTATCATGCAAAAAGGAAGCCATATTTGAACATGGTCCAGAAGCGCCATCGTGTGCTGTGGGCCAAGACTCATTTGAAATGGACTGTTTCAAAGTGGGAAAGTGTTCTATGGTCAGACGAGTCCAAATTTGACATTCTTGTTGGTAATCACAGACGCCGCGTCCTCCGGGCTAAAGAGGAGGGAGACCTTCCAGCGTGTTATCAGCGTTCAGTTCAAAAGCCAGCATCTCTGATGGTATGGGGGCGCATAAGTGCATATGGTATGGGCATCTTGCATGTTTTGGAAGGAACTATGACTGCTGAAAGGTATATAAAGGTTATAGAGCAACATATGCTCCCATCCAGATGACGTCTATTTCAGGGAAGGCCTTGTGTATTTCAACAGGACCATGCAAAACCACATACTGCAGCTATTACAACAGCATGGCTTCGTCAGAGAAGAGTCCGTGTGCTGACTGCCTGCAGTCCAGATCTTTCACCTATAGAGAACATTTGGCATATTATTAAATGAAAAATTTATCAAAGACGACCACAAACTCTTCATTAGCCGGGAACCTGTATCAGGAAAGAATGGTACTGAATTCCAACACCAAAACTCCAGAAACTCATAACCGCGATGCCCAGACATCTTCAGACTGTTTTGAAAAGAAGAGGAGATGCTACACCATGGTAAACATGCCCCTATTTGTGTTCTGCTGTGAATAAAATATTGGCTCATGTGATTTGAAAGTCTTTCAGTTTTCATTTTGTTCAAATTTAAAGAATGTCCTAACTTTTCTGGAATTCTGGTTGTAGTTAAGAAATGTAAAAAAATGGGAAAAATCAAGTAGAAAGATGGTCAACAGAATTTGGTTTTGAATGTTTTAAACAAAATATCAAACTGCAATTTAAAGTGTAAATGTGGAACTACTGTATATTATAACGCAACAGATTAAGTAAAAATCATTCAAAATGTGAACAAGTGTTAAAACTTGCAGACTGGTGGATTTTTAAAAACAGGACAGAAATTATCTAACCAAAACTGCTGCCACCATCTTGTTTTTAAAAATAGCTGTCTTAAGAAGGAAACTTAACTACAATTTTTCAACATTGCCGGGCTATACGTGGGCTGATAATGTAATTTATACTTTTGGATATTATTAAGTTCTGTTTATCTGTGGCTGACTGACTGCAAATATGTCCTGCTTACAGATATCCATTTTCCTTCCAATCTGTTGTGGCTTTGTGTACACAAAAACATCAGACTGTTTTTTTTTTCCTGCAACAACATAATTTCCCTTTGAGATTAATAAATGTCAGTTCAATTCAGTTCAATAAAAATACTGAACTATCTGCCCTCTGAGACAAATGCAGATTTGTCCCTTGAGTGGATTTCAAGAAACTTTATAAAATGCACCTTCAGCGGCTCTCCTGTATTTTCCCCAAGAGGTCAACACTGCAGATTAATCCACAAATCTAAAAAACAGTGTGAATTAGATTGTTCACTCAGAAAGAAGTTTATGGGGAATGTCATCTGTGTTACCAACAGGTTAAAACCACAAGTGGTTTTGCTTCGAGTAACATCCTCCTCCTCCTCAACATTGATGGCAACTCCATAAATAGATACTATCCGTCTGTGCTTGATATTTTTTAAAGGCAATTTAGAGTTTATCCAGATGTAATGTTAAAGGTTAGGAATCACAACTACTACAAACATTAGTGCCAGCTGAATTGATGAAAACCTTCTTGTGGCCACATTATTAGCAGTGACATATAGGATGAGAATATATTGGTTTCTTCGTGACCATGAAAGATCCAGGGGACTTTGGGGCAAGCTGATTTCGTTCTTTCATTTTGTTTTCATGGTTGAGGAAACACTGCTATATTTTAGTACTTTAAAGCTGTCCTTCTCAATTAACAGATGATTTTTGCAATTGCAAGAGGACCAAGACTTGTATATGAATGAGGAGCCATAATGAATAGTTTGTCTTTGGAACAATTGTGTATAATGTATTTGAAGTATATTGTGCGCATATACTCTCACCCATCACTTTATTAGATATGCCCGTTCAACTGCTTGTTATCGCAAATGTCAGATCAGCCAGTCACATGGAACCAATTCAACTGATTAAAGTAATGGGAAGCAAGTTAGTGAATGAGTCACTCAGAAGAGAACACGTGGGTGTTAATGTCAAACAATGGCAACAGTATTTGCATAGTACAACAAAAGAAAGAGATGTTAAAGAGAATAAGGGAAACTGACAGGAAAGAGCAAGTGACTGAAAACTGATTGAGATTTTTTAACAGCAGCTTAAAACCAGTCACTATAATGGGTGTAGGAAAAAGAGAAACAAAAAAGATAAGTAGGGCTGTGATTACAAGTATGCAATAGTTAGGGTTAAAGGAGTGCTGTTCTAAACTTCTTAAATGTAGTCTATGACAAGTACCACCCACATTACAATTAAAAAAACTAACACTGAAACTAAAAATCAACATTTTTATGAATAAAAACTAAAACAACGTGAGCAAACCCACTCTGGAAACAAAATGAAAATTAAAAAAAACATTTAAAACTAAAAAGATGGAAACAATTCTACACAATAAAAACATGTTAAATCCCTTTAACAACAGAGGGACTGATTGAAGCTATAGGAGATATGAATAGTGGCAAAGCACCAGGACCAGATGGGCTACCTATAGAGTTCTATAAAACATTCCGAAGACAGCTTGTTAGGCCACTACTTGACATGTATGAAGAATCTCTTGTAGTAGGAACGCTCCCAGACTCGTTGAGATTAGCCTTAATAACCTTAATATTAAAGCCAAATAAACACCAACTGAATGTTCATCTTACAGACCGATTAGCTTGATGGGATGTGACACCAAAATACTATGTAAGGTGCTTTCAAGGAGATTGGACAAATATCTTCCTCAGCTGATTAATGATGACCAACAGGGGTTTGTGCAAAGAAGACAAGGGTATCACAACGTTAGGAGAGTGCTGAACATATTT
>VUQH01086132.1:0-10000 GCA_015106775.1 Etroplus canarensis | reverse complement strand
GCTTGATAGAGTGTTTCCTTAAGGGGCCAAAATTGAAATACTGTAGCTTTAAACAAAGACTAATCCACTAACTGTGTACTTTAGATTCAACCTACAGTTTGACCTGATGGCTGCTGGGCAAAATTTGTGGAACAAGGGCTCAAGAGCAAGGACAGCAAGGTGTTGTCCTTGTTCTCATGAATGCTCGACAAATATGTGTCGTCTTAAAATAAATATGCAAGACTATGGCAAATTTCAAGATACTTATCTAGTTTACAGTAGAGCATTAAGTCTTTCTTGTTAATTTAAGACCAGAAAAATCCAATGTACAAGCACAAGTTGTCTGCACAGTGTTTACTTGGGATCTGAGTGCTTATCAGTAAATTACCAGGTTGGTGTTTTGAAGGTTTTCTATGGCATCATCCACTGTTGGTTCCCAGAGTCTCATTATTACGTAGCCTAAAGCATACTTAATACACCATGGACCACTCCACATCCTGCCAATTGGGCACTCAACTGTTCCAGACAGCTGATCCACATTTAAAAGATGAGAATTAACAAGAAACTGCAATTTGTCCTATAAAGATGTCAGTAGAGTCTTAAAGAGCTGCCTATCTTCAACATGCGTTGTGACGGAGCAAACTTTTCACTTCCTCCCTCTTTTAATTTTACTCGTCTGGCTGTGCTGCACATCCTGGAAAGTTCAGAGTAAATGCCCCTCTTGGGACAAACAGATCAGTTTCTTGCTATATTTAATGACTCAGGAGAGCTTTTTGAAACATGTGTGAAATGTGGTTGGTGCTGTCTGAAAGTACAAATCAGCTATGACTCATGAGTGCTGTAGGTTTTGTCCCTCATGGCCAATGCAGCAAAAGTAAAGAAAGGAAAGGCTCAAAATAAATCACTGCTCGAGGGCTACATATATCAAACTCCATAGTTCATTCGAAATGTGTTTTGTCTACTATATCTATGTTATAAATGTGCATTTGGACTTTGACAGTAAGGCACAGTTTGAGAAATGTAATACATTACTCTCTGCTCAAACAAGTGGCAGTTGTTGAACTATACCATAATGGAATTTCTTATGATTTCTTATGTGAAGAACTGAGGGCAAAGGAGAAAGCACTGAAGTTTTCTTGTTTTGTGTTTCCTAGAAAGTCAGGTCAGACTTTTATTTTGAAGGCTGAATGTCAGAACTGATATGGTGTTTTGTCAGAGCTTCCAAGTGGACGTTCAGTTTGCTTTTTCATGTAACTCATTACCACTCTATGACCATTAATATCAACTAGAACAGCTTTAACAAAGCTTAAAATGTACCATGTGTTATTGATGAACCTTTACACTTCACACGTATTGTATGCCATTCTCATTTGTTTGGAAGCAAATGCAATACAGTTTATTCCTATTTTATGAACAACAGTGACACCACTTTAATTCTTCTTTAAAATGAAGGTGGCGTCACTGGATTTCTGTATCTTAAATCTCATATGATGATGATGATGATGATGATGATGCATTACAGCAGGAAGAAACTTATCAGAGTGCAAGCCAACAAAAATTGGAGATATGAAGTTGAGCAAGTTTCACCAGTTTGAAGAATGCAGATATTATTTTTATAGTTTCATAAATTTGGCTGAAGAGGAGATAATTTGTCAGTATAAAATGCTGACTTATTTTTTCCACCTAAAAAGACTCTCTCCAAATTTATTAATATCTTCACACCTGTAAGGCTAAAATGGACAACCTTGGTCTACACAGATAGACAAATCAAGAAAAAGTTTTGAAATATCATTATGACAAGGGCAGCAATTTGAAAAACTCTAGAAAAAATGACATTTACTTTCACCTAATCAAAACTGTATATTCGAGTAAACAACATCCTCATAAGCCAGTAAACAATACTGTTATTGAACTTGTTCCAAACTACAATCTGAGTTTTACTCAACAGGAAACAATACAAACAACAAAACACACATCAAAAGCTAACATCCATAAGATCTGTTGTGTTATAACAGATATGGCCCGCATCTGGTACAATACCTCCCTTAATACTGGAGATAAAATGGGCATTCAACATCAGGCTTTACAATTACTTAATCAAAATCCAGCTTTTGCAGATTAAATTTGAGATTAAAAATGGTATGCTTCGAATCTGACATCAATTATCCTTACATTTTCCCTCATGGATCTTTCTTATGTCCTGTTAACCCAGGCTGCAAGGATGCATTCAATAGACATGCTCAGCATTTCAGTGCTTGCCATGATCGATTGGCACACTTCCCTGCTGGATGTCATCCATTCTCATAATAGCTAACCAAATCACTATTAGAGAAAAATGACTTTGTTCTTAACTACTTCGGGAAACAATAGCCTTCAATATGCTGAATTACTCAAGTTAAATTAGCTTCATAAACTGAAGGGGGTGTTAAGCAAAAACATACCTGAACAGAATGCTGTCACTACTTGCAGTGAGACAACAACAAAGCAATAAAGAATTGTTTACTCAGGCATTTTGATTCGCATTCATCAGTCACAACACTCAAAATAAGGCACAGCATGTTTCAATGAGTTTTGTCATAGTGTTAGCACACAATTAAGACAGTAACCAAACTTGTAATTCTGCATAATAGTCTCCATTAAGCAGACATACGAAGAAGTCCATTCCTCTTGGTAGTATTAGTAATAATACTAATATATTTAAATCTGCTGTTGAAACAAGTTCCCCAAAGGATTTCTAAAAATGTATTACTTCATTCACTCTTTATAAAAGAAAAATGCATACATCAGGTTCCCTCCAGCTTTGAGAAGACAACTGTCTACCAACACCTGGAGGGAAGCATCCGTGGTATCCGTTACTGAAAACAGCTAACACGTCATGATAGTCCAGTTTTGATCTCTTTCATCTTGTTCATAATTCCTGAGGTTATTACAAGCTGAATATTAGAAGCTGCCACTCACCCCCCACCCCATGGAAAGTGCACTACCACTAAATGGAGTCATCGTAATTATAGCTTTCATGCAAGGAAAGGTACATTTTCTCAGGTAATTTGAAGGGCTCAGAGGGAAAAAAATCACCATTGTGACTGACAAGGGAAGGATGGAAATTATCTTCCTGTCTCAGCCCAATAAAAACACCTCTGTCACAAAACCAGAGTGTGAGTATTTCTACTGGTGGCATTATCACAGCTATTAACAGCAGAGGGAGCTTCAGTTATGCAAATTGCAATTGTTTTTGTGACAAGATGAACTTTTCACTCCCCCTCTTTTAATGCTGCTTGTCATGGAACATTGGTTGTTGACTCATTTCCAATATGGTGAAATGTCCCCTGTAACCTCTGGAAACCTGTTTTCTGGCTCTTTGTCACAGCTAGCCCAGCAAACAGAAATCTGTCCCAATTCCCCCTCTCTCATACCACTGAAATAACAATTTATCTTCTCAAATAAATAATAACCAAAGCTGGAAGGCAACTTTCATAGTAGTCAGAATAAATTTATAATGGATCAAGGCTCCTCTCCTAATTTTTTAACCACAGGCAAGGCACAATTCCAGAGATTGTTTTATTATAAAAACCAAAGCAAACCTTTCAATCATTCGCACATTTTATATCAGAGCTTCCAGCACATGAAACACATAACATTTACAGACTTCAATCTTTATTCTTTATCCAGTGAGATCACATTTTTAACGAAAATACCATGAAACTATTTATCCCCTTCAGGGAAATTAATTTTAAAAAAGTATGAAAGAGCAATCAGCAAAAGAAAGTATGATGTAGGAATCATGATACTTTCTATATAGGACATCAATGAAAAACTGTAAAATAAAAAAAAACAACAAATTCAATAAAAAAAACACTAAAGCTGTAATGACTGCAGGGATGAAAAAACAACTACAAAACAATAGGGATTATGACACTGCGGATTAACATCTGCTACTCCATTTTCCGTGGTTCAAAATATGCCCACAGTTATCCGACTAAATTTTATTTTTATTTTAACAAGATGTTAAACATAATTTTTAAAGTAATTTTTTATGCACATGCTCTCTAAAATACTGATCCAAGGTGACTGCTTGATTGAGTGCCTTCTGTTGCTACAGTCATGGAAAATCCACAAAGGTTTTGCTTGTGCCAATAATTTAGGGATAATTCAGTGGCACCATGCCAATGTGTCATATCACAGAAATGTATGTCATTTCCATGGTTAGGGCCAGACAATCTATATTATGTGAGCTAAGTCAAAAGGCTTAGAGCAACACAATGGAAGGAGGTTACTGCTCTAAAACAAACTTTGCAAGTCCAGTGGGGTTAAGGTCTGGACTGTGTGGTGGTCAATATATGTTCCCCAGGAAATTTAAATTAGCCTCACTGAAAAGTGGTATTCATAAGGCTATATGACTGTTCAACCCCAATCCTCTGAGTTATCTTCACATTGTGTGTTTGGAAATGCTCTTACTTCCACTATTAAACATACCTTTGAGGTCTACTGTTAATTTTTGATTTTATCAAATGTTTAAGTGATCTTCGATCATGATCATTTGAGATTTTTTCCAACCACATTTATTACTCAAGGATAATGGGCTATCCTTCCAGGTTTTAATAATACACTGGACAGTTCTTACATCAATTTACTATTTTCAGCATCTCCTCAGTGGTTTTCTGGCAATAATTTGACTCTTCTGAAATGGAGTAACATCTGTTCCATGACATACAGCTGTATATACAATTCTTTAGGCTGCTCCTGTTAGGGGTAGCCATAGTGGATCATCTTTCCTTTCCATCTTCTTCTGTCACACCAACCCTCATGTCTGTCATGGTCCCCTGGTCTCTTGACTTGCCCCTCTCTCTCTCTCTCTCTCTCTCTCTCTCTCTCATTGCTCTGGGGTTTTGGGCTGGGTCATTAACTTTGTGCTTAGTCTGCAGGTGTGGGTGATGGCTCAGTGGAATCTAGGCTGCACACCTGGTGCTTTTTAAGACCTGCAGTTGCCTCCAGACTCCGCCGGAACGTAGTTCCTACTCTTGTAGTAAGCCTGGCCGTAGTAAAAGCTAGTTCGTGTTTTTCAGCTTTCTCCGCAATCTTGCTGACCAACCTCTCCTTGTCACATTTAGACCCTGGTTCACTCCCTGGATTACCTGAACCGCTCTCACACCTGCAGACCTTTGGATTACTGTCTCTGGAAGAAGCTCTAGGACCTCAGCCAACCCTGTGCACTCTCTCGGACCAGCATCACTCTTTCATGCCCAGTTCTTTGTAAATAAAATGTTAAACTTTTACATTGAGTCTGTCTGCTATTAGGTCCAGCATACAAGCCTGACAATGTCCTCATTCACTACATCCATGAACCTCCTCTGTGGTCTTCCTCTTCCTCTGTACATACCCGAACCATCCAAAACCTTGACTCTCGGACTTTATCTTCAAAATGCTCAACCACAGCTATCCCTCTGATCTATTTATTTATAATCTTGCCCATCCTGGTCACTCCCAGTGAGACTCTCAGCATCTTTAATTCTGCCACCTCCAGTTGTCTTTTCATCAGTGCCACCATCTCCATACATCATACCATACTGTACATCACAGCAGGCCTCACTACCATCATGTAAACCTTCCCTTTTACTCTTGCTGCTATCCTCCTGTCACAAAGCAGTCCTGACACTCATCTCCACCCACTGACTTTCATTACTCCTCTCTCCAGAGCATACTTCCACCTGTCTTCCATCTGCTCCCTACTCTTACTACAGATTACAATGTCATCTGTTAATATCATAGTTCACAGAAACTCCTGATGGACCTCATCTGTCACCCTGCCCATCACCACTGCAAACAAGAGGGAGCTCAGAGCTGCATATGTGTATTTATAATATATACCACACATTTTGTTAAATTTTGTCAGGAAAATGGGAAACGGGTTGAACAATGCATTGAAATGTGCAAAAATAAATGGAAATCCAGACAAAAACAGAGTTTGTACAATTCTAAGGATCTTGAAATCAAGATTTGGTATGTCCACCTTTATTCCTCAAGAGAGCCTGAATTCTTTTAGGCAAGCTTTGTTGAATTTTTTAAAGTAGTCTTCAGGAATAGTTCTCCAGGCATGGATTTCTTCCTGTTTCTTAAGACATGACTTTCAGATACTGGTCATCTGGTTTAGAAGATTTTTTTTAGGCCTGCCACTCCATCTTTTGTCCTCCACTTGCCCAGTCTTCTCAGTTTTTAAGGACACACTGCACACCATGCCAATATACCAAGGTTCTGAGTAATACCGTAGGTCTATGGAATTCATGTTGCTGGTGTAAAAATACTACAATATGCCTGTCAAATAGTCTTATCTTTAGCATTTTTCATAGATTCCTCTAAAGAAATGGGAACAAAAATGTGTGTTCTTGAGACAAGTTGCTAGTAGCAAAGTGCCCAAAGATACAATTTAAAATAGGTCCTTTGCTAAGTTTTCTGTTATGTCTTGACACAACACTGGTTCATCCCTAATGTTAGGTGCCTTTTTAAATTCTTGAATCATTCATAGATCAGTGTTAAGTTGCTTAACAAACATGCAAACAAAAAAAAAAAAAAGAGTGAAAACGCAGCCAATGCCTAAAGAAAGAGCTCCAGAAAGCCTGGAGAACTAATGCCCAAGACCATTAAAAAAATTACAAAGTCTGGCTCCATGGGAGCATGTACAGTGGATATAGAAAGTGAGCACACCCCTGTTAAAATATCAGGTTTTTTGGATGTAAAAAAATGAGACCATGATAAATAATTTCAAACCTTATTCCACTTTTAATATGACCCATAACCTGTACAATTCAACTGAAAAAGAAGAAAAAATCTGTTGGGAGGAAAATAATGTGTATATATACATATATATATATAGTCAGGTCCTGGGGGTTGTAGCACAGGCCCAGTACAGGACTAGTGCTAATCCAGCTCTCCGTCTAAAGGGTCCGGTCTCCTGGTCTGATACCAGATTTCCTGGAGTACTTTTAAGCTGGTTATAAGGGATTCGTCTGGCTTTACTAACCGCTCTACTTTCCCCAATCGCCCACCCTGCCTGGTAGCCAAATCAGCCAGGTGGGAGATCGAGCACGTTGGTTATAGCAGCTCCCTTTTATGACCTTTGCACTTGGTAAATTAGCCAGGATAAATTTCAAGAACGAGGAAAATTTGTCCTAAGGGGCTGTTTTAATGTAGGTGGACTCACAACTAGACTAACCTTTCAGAACCTATAGATGTTACTTGCACACATAAAACTTAGCTTTCACTATGCTGAGAAGATTTAGTGAGAAGCCAGAATCAATACTTTAAATGCAGGAATATAAATTTATTAGCAGTTTAACAAAGGCCAAGCAACAGCATTAAATCAATTACATATACCAAATCAGATTAAAATTAAAATTTTTTCTCTATAGTACTCACTTCACTAACTCTGCCCAATTTAGCTGGCTGGGCTCGGTTCTAATTTTGGTGATTTTCTTTTGGGGCAGAGTCCCGATCCTCCTGACCAACCAAGACAGGGGGCGAGGCACTCCTGCAGATGGAGACAGGTCCAGCGGGTCCTTGATTTGGTACGGGCTCCAAGGAGATCAGGGGGGATTTAAGAAATCTCACGGCCGCCGAATCCAGTCCACAGTGGGGGAATCCCCCTCACGAGGCTGCTGTAGACAGAGTCGAAGATCCCTTCTGCAATTGGTCTTTGGACACTTACAGCATACCATGACTCTTGTAGACTGCAACGCTCAAAGCCCACATTTAAAGGGGAAACATCACTATTTATACTTTTTGCAGCTGTCCATCCCCCCTACCTGATACCGTTTCTATCAATACAGCCAGTTATTTTCCATACTGTCTACGGCTGACCCTTGTGCCTACAGCACTTCCCCCTTTTTTTTTTTCCAATACAGGAGACATCTTTCCAGCCAGCCGTTTCACTTCCCCTTTTCTGAGTTACAACACATAATGCTTTCTCCTCTTAACAAAAAGGTTATGATTCGATTCAAATTACTTTAACAATTATTACATTGTTACTGTTAACCATCATTAACATCATCATTGGTTGTATTAATTCAAAGAGTTACTTATTTCCAACCCAATCTGTTCTTGCTTTGAAATTTATTCAGTCAACTTTAGTCATCATTGCTTCAATCTTTTCAATATATGTTGACAAATCACTTATCGCCGCAGTGGTTACATTTGCACTGACATACAATATAATCATTTCAGTTGTCTGTGTCTTATCATTACTTCATTACTTTCTGTGGGTCCTCATATGATGCTTTTGCTAAGCGGAGGGCCCAGGAATCTCAATCTTCTCATATATATATATATATTTATTTATGAAAAGTGCAATAAGTTGGCTGCATAAATGTGTACACCTTAGAACCAATATTTTGTTGAAACACCTTTTGGTTTAATTACAGCATTAAGTCTTTTTGGGTAGGAGTCTATCAGCATGGCAAAGTGCTCCCAATCTTTCATATTGCAGTGGTATCTTTTAAACACAGCCCTCTTCAGGTCACCCCACAGATTTTCAATTGAATTTAGATCTGGGCTCTGGCTGGGCCATTCCATAAATTAAATTTTCTTCTGGTGAAGCCCCAGTTTCAGCTGAAGAAAAACAACCCCAAGTCAAGATAGTACTGCCTCCATGCTTCACTGTAGGCATGGTGTTCTGCTGGCGATACGCACAAAATATCAACCTTGGTTTCATTCGATTATATCAATTTCCCCCCCTGGGATTAATAATGTATTCTGATTCATCTGACCATAACATATTTTCTCACATGCAGAATGTTGTCACATGCACTACACAACCAGTACTTGCAAGAAATTACTATAGCTCCTTTAGTGATGCTGTAGGCTTCTTGTAGTTTTCCTCTCATCGTTTCATCTGTTTTGGAGGGACGTCCAGTTCTCAGCATCACCACTGTGGCTCCATACTTTCTGCACTTTATGATAATGGTCTTCACTGTGTTCCATGGTATATTTTATGCCATGGGAATTTTTTTGGATCCATCTCCTGACTGATATCTTTGAACAATAAAATTCCTTTGATGCTTTGTAAGCTGTCTGCGAACCATGGCTTTTGCTGTAGGATGCAACTGGATAACTGTCAGGAAAACCTTATTTAGCTGAACCTTATTTAGGGTTCATTAGAGTCACTTTAATTGATTATAGGTGTGTACCCAAAAAGATGGATTGCTGTAACTGAAGCAAAAGGTGCCTCAACAAAGTATAAGTTTTAGGGTGTACGCAACCAGTTTACGGTAGATTTTTTGCTTTTTATATTTTTTACTCTAACAGATCTGTTTCTTTTTCAATTGAATTGTACAGGTTATAAGTCATATTAAAGGTGATAAACTTTTTGAAATGACTTCACAGGATTTTAACATGGGTGTGTAGACTTTCTATAGCCACTATATTGTGTGTATGTAGGAAGTGAGAGAGAGTCGCTTTTTACAGTTGGATGTTCCAGCTCTTAATGCTCCTATTACCGCTGGGTCCACTTTGGACCTTCCACATCTGATCCAGCTATTCCTTCAGCCCCTGGTCTTCTGTTGACTGCTCCCACTAGGGGTTGCCATAGCGGATCATCTGCCTCCATCTCACCCTATCCCTTGCACCCTCTTCCCTCACACCAACCCTCTGCATGTCCTCATTTACTACATCCATGAACCTTCTCTGTGGTCTTCCTCTTCTCCTCCTGCCTGGCAGCTCCATCTTCAACATGCTTTGCCCAATATGTCCACTATCCCTCCTCTGAACACGTCCAAACCATCTCAGTCTTACCTCTCTGACTTTGTCTCCAAACTTCTCAACATGAGCTGGCCCTCTGATGTACTCATTTCTAATCCACTCCAACCTGGTCAATCCCAGGGAAAATCTCAACATCTTCAACTCTGCCACCTCCTGTCTTTTTGTCAGTGCCACCGTCTCCAAACCATACATCATGGCAGGTCTCACTACCATCTTGTAAACCTTCCTTTTCACTCTTGCTGCTATCCTTCTGTCACAAAGCACCCCTGACACT